>JASDQU010437451.1:129272-141054 GCA_032191745.1 Picea mariana | reverse complement strand
ATGACAAATTATATAGTAATCCATTTTGGATCATTTTCTCAAAATCTTTAAGAGCTAGGGGATATATATGGGTTGGATTGATCTTTAAGAGCTAGGGGATATATATGGGTTGGATTGTTATAGGATCAACTTGAGACCATCAATGGGAAACCACATATATAATGATATGGAATTTGGCATCGGGAATAAGTTTTAGGAAGATAGATACATCAAACCATCTATTAAAAAACCCTATCCCCTACTCCCATGAGATTGAATTCCTTAAGGTCCTTATAAAGTTTAATGTTAACACATACTTGATGCGGGGTTCTTTAAGTTTTAGGTGCATGACAAATAAAACTTCCTAAAGGGGCAGAGATGGGCTCTATGACTGGCCAAAATTGCATAAGGAGGTTGGAAAATTCAACCTATACTAAGAAAGACAAGTGAGGTGCTTTATTAGCCAAAAAGTCAAGAGATCAAGAAAAACAAATAGCTAGGATTGTAGAACTATACACAAGTGTTGAGACACCCATGGGCCAAGCCATTATACTAGCCGTTTGGCACCTTTGTGAAATCAATTCCTAGAAATTCTCTCACCTAGAGAGAATTTCTCACAGGACTGAAAACCCACCTCTTCAATATCCCACGGGCTTGACAACCAGCTTCTTCGATATCCCATGATTCTAACAACTCACTTCTTTAGTCCAAATTTTAAGCTAACCAAGGTATAGGTACAGGTACAGTAACAACAGGGTTCGGGTGGCCACTAGGTGAGTAAGTGAGTGAAGGAATGATCAAAAAGAAACCATTCCATTGGTCAAACTATAAGTATAGGTGTAGTGCCAAAATTTTGTCTTTCATACCTCCTTGATCTATCCTTGGATAACTATCTTGGAAGGCACCCTCTTAACAAAGTAACCCAAAATTGAGCTTAGTTGAAACTAATTACATAAACTATCATAGACTAAAAAAAAATGAATATCAAGAGGGGGTTATTATTTGATGATACACCTTTGGAACAAACTTATATTGAGTTTTTGTCACCAATACCTCTCTCTAGATCATTCACATCAACAAGTAGAAAAATAACATTTTTCGGAAGTGAGAAGCCCATGGTGTTCCCATTTTACTTATGGAAAAATGTCCACGCTAGAAAAGTCCATCTAGACCGAATTCAATGTGAAACAATAAGCAATAGCTCCACAACAATCCCAAAAATTCGCAATCTACCTAGTCGTGGTTCAAAAACAAAAATCTTTGTTCACGTCTCTATTTTCGTTCAAAACAAAAATCTTTGTTCACATCTCTATTTTCATTGATGTATTGTGCATTATTTTTTCCTACCTTATAATGATACTACTTAGAAAATATTTTCTATTATATTTTTCTTTATTAATATAATTATACTTGTATACAACATCAAAGTTCCCACTCATAAATATACTATAATTCATAATAAAAAAAAATGAAAACAAATATGCATTATAATAATGATTTGGATTTTCTCAACATTAACCATTGTTAAACAAGTGTTGTGTGGCAGCGTAGTCTCTGCCAAGCAGTTTACAAGGTAAATTGTGGAAAATGGGGTTGAATTCTAAATGACGGAAGTGTTTGGTGCAAGATGTATATCACGGAAGTGTTGTGTGCAACATGTATATCACTGAACATGGGGCATAAAATTTTGTTAGCAATAAGGCGGGACCCCATAGAGAGATAATTGGCTAAGTGTTGAAAGGAACTACGTTCAGTCGGGCCCATGATGTGACGATATAGGACCAATCGACAAGTACGAAAAAATTCAGGTTCAAGTTTAAGTATATATATTTAAGTTGTATTTATATTAATATATCTTAATAGATAATTTGTGGTCCAAATGTAGACCATCTTCCAATATGTGGACGAATTGTAGACCTCAATTTTTTTTTGGTGCAAGATGTATACAACGGAACTGTAGATGACACAATTTTTGGGTGCAAGATCTATAATAGCGCGACCAAGGGGTTGGTTGGGCTCCCATAAATCATTGTTGAATACGTTTTTTTGGTTGTTAATGGCAATAAGTGAACCTGTGCACTGATTTGTCACGAGTAGAAGCAGAATATATATACAATTTGACAGGCGAGGCCTTACATCTCCTCAGGAGCCCTTGTGACCCTATTTTGAAGCTCGTCCGACCATTTTCCCCCTCTACTCTCTCTTTCTCATTACGCACTTGTGTTTTTATATCGTGACTCTGATCGATCGCTAACCATTCGATGCCTAGCCACTTTTCAGATAGTCGGGCTCTATAACCGGGGTCAAATTGTATATGACGCAAGTGTTTGGTGAAAAATGTATATAACATAATTGTGGTGTGCAACATGTATATCACGTAATAAGGGGAATAATAAATCAATAGCGTGAAATCACGATGAATTGTAGAGTACGGAATTTTTGGGTGTAAGATGTATATCATGCACTTGTAGATGACAAAATTTTTGGGTGCGATTTTAATAATAGCACCAACCCATGGGTCGGTCAGAATCCCATAAATTGTTGTTGAATACGTATATCACGGAATAGGGAGCATAAAAATTCGATAATACTAAGTCGCGACCCCGCGGAGAGATAATTGGCTAAGTGTTGAAAGGAACTACGGTCGGTGGGGCTCTATCAATGAGTTCGAAAAAAGTCAGGTTCAAGTTTAAATATATTTATTTAAATTGTATTTATATTAATGTATCTTAATAGATTTTTTGTGGGAGAAATGAAAACTATATTCCAATATGTGGACGAATTTTATATCGGGGAAGTTTTGGGTGCAAGATGTATATGGCGAAACTATAGATGGTGCAAGTTTTGGGTGCAAGATCTATAATAACGCCAACCCAGGGATCAATTGGGCTCCTGTAAATCGTTGTTGAATATGTTTTTTGGTTGTTAATGCCAATAAGCGAACCTGTGCACTTAGTTGTCACCAGTAAAAGAAAAATGAATTTTAATTGAAGATGGCATGAATAACCTCTTCGTGTTACACATTTTGCACTGAAATGGGGTTGAATTGTAAATGACGGAAGTGTTTGGTTAAAAATGCATATCACGGAAGTGTTGTGTGAAAAATGTATATCACGGAACAAGGGGCATAAAAATTCAATAGCACTAAGTCACGACCCCACGGAGAGATAATTGGCTAAGTGTTGAAAGGAACCATGGTCAGTGGGGCTCGTGATGTGACGATATAGGACCAATCAACAAGTTCGAAAAAAATTCAGGTTTAAGTTTAAATATATTTATTTAAATTGTATTTATATTAATGTATTTTAATAGATTATTTGTGGGCGAAATGCAAACCATGTTCCAATATGTGGACAAATTGTAGACCAGGGAAGTTTTGGGTGCAAGATGTATATGGAGGAAATGTAGATGGCATAGGTTTTGGGTGCAAGATTAGTTGTCACTAGTAAAAGCATATTGAATTTGAATTGAACATGGCATGAATACCCTCTCTGTGTTACACATTTGCATTGAAATGGGGTCGAATTGTAAATGACAACAGTGTTTGGTGAAAAATGCATATCACGAAAGTCTTGTGTGCAAAACGTATATCACAGAACAGAGACCATAAAAATTCGATAGCGCTAAGTCGCGACCCCACAGAGAGATAATTGGATAAGTGTTGAAAGGAACTGCGATCAGTGGGGCTCATGATGTGACGATATAGGACCAATCAATGAGTTCAAAAAAATTCAAGTTCATGTTTAAATATATTTATTTAAATTGTATTTATATTAATGTATCTTAATAGATTATTTGTGGGCAAAATGCAAACCATGTTCCAATATGTGGACGAATTGTAGACAACAGAATTTTTTGGTGCAAGATGTATATGGCGGAACTATAGATGACGCATGTTTTGGGTGCAAGATATATAATAGCACCAACCCGGGGGTCGGTCGTGCTCCTGTAAATCATTGTCGAATACGTTTTTTGGTTGTTAATTCCAATAAGAGAACCTGTGCACTGAGTTGTCATGAGTAGTAGCAGAATATATATACAATTTGACAGGCAGGGCCTTACGTCTTCTTGGGAACCCTTGTCACCCTATTTTGAAGCCTGTCCAACGGTTTTTCTGCTCTACTCTCTTTTTCTCGTTACTTAGCCATTTTTCCGAAAATGTCCCAATACGGGAATTGGCGGACACACTGGTTCACATTCGCGCTCGTTCATTTATATCGTGACTCTGATCAACCGCTAACCATTCAATGCCTAGCCACTTTTCAGATCAAAGATTCCTGGATAGGCAGGCTCTATAACCGGGGTCGAATTGTATATGATGCAAGTGTTTGTTGCAAAATGTATATCATGGAAGTGTGGTGTGCAACATGTATAACATGAAACAGGGGGCATAAGAAATCGATAGCATGAAGTCGCAATGAATGGTAGAGTACAAAATTTTTGGGTGCAAGATGTATATCGTGCACTTGTAGATGACATAATTTTTGGGTGCAAGATTTATAATAGCGCCAACTCGGGGGTCAGTCGGACTCTCGTAAATTTTTGTTGAATATGTATATCATAGAACAGGGGGGCATAAAATTCGATAGCGTTAGGTCACGAACCCGCGGAGATATAATTGGCTAAGTGCTGAAAGGAAATTCGGTCAGTCGGGCTCATGATGTGACAATATAGGACCAATCAACGAGTTCGAAAAAAGTCAGGTTCAAGTTTAAATATATTTATTCAAATTGTATTTATATTAATGTATCTTAATAGATTATTTGTGGTCAAAATGCAAACTATGTTTCAATATGTGGACGAATTGTAGACCACGAAAGTTTTGGGTGCAAGATGTATAGGGAAGAACTGTAGATGGCGCAAGTTTTGGGTGCAAGATATATAATAACGACAGCCCTGGGGTCGGTTGGGCTCCCATAAATCGCTAGTGAACAGGTTTATTAGTTGTTACTGCCAATAAGAAAACCTGTGCACTGAGTTGTCACCAGTAAAACCATAATGAATTTGAATTGAAGATGGCATGAATACCCTCTTCATGTTACACATTTTGCACTGAAATGTTTCGATATATACAATTTGATAGGTGGGGCCTTATTTCTCCTTGAGAAACCCTTGTCACCCTAGTTTGAAGCTCGTCTAACCACTTTCCGCAGTTGAAACATACATAAAAGATCTTGCTAGGAAATGGATTATCAATTGCATATTTGAATATATCGAACCTTCTTTTCCCTCTTCTATATTCAATGAAATTCTTTTGTTTTCCCACTCTACTCTCTCTTTCTCGTTACTTATCCATTTTTTCGAAAATGTCCCAATGCGCGTTGGCGGAAGCACCTGTTCACATTTGCGCTCATCCTTTTATACCATGACTCTGACCGACCGCTAGTCATTCGATGCCTAGCCACTTTTCAGATCACGGATTCCTAGGTAGGCGGGTTCTATAACCGTGTTCAAATTGTAAATGACACAAAATTTATATCAGGGAACTATTGTGTGCAAAATGTATATCATAGAACAGGGGGGGAATAAGAAATCGATAGTGCTAAGTCATGCAAACTTGTGCATTGAGTTGTCACTAGTGAATGCAGAATGAATTTGAATTGAGGATGGAAGGAACACCCTCTTCGTGTTACACATTTTTCACTAAAATGTTCCGATATATACAATTTGATAGTCGGGGCCTTATGTGTCCTCAAGAACCCTTGCCACCCTATTTTGAAGCCTGTCTGGCTGCTTTCCACATATATTTTTGTGCCTGCCACCTTCGCACTTCTTTCCAAGTATATGCAATAAGTATATAACTTCTCCATAAACATACAGAAAAGATCTTGCGATCAAATGGGATATCTATCACAAATGTGAATATATTACTTTTATCTTCTATCACGGAATTGTTGGGTGCAAAATGTATATGACGAAAGTATTGGGTGCAAGATGTATATAAAAAAACACATAGGATAAGAATGCAATAGCGCTAAGTTGGGACGCCGAGGTGAGATATTTGGCCAAGTGTTGAAAGGGACGGTCGTCGGTCGGGTTCCTAATGTGAAGATATAGATGAAAATGAGGATTTGACAGTTCGCTAACCGATCAAGCCGTGGACAATCCAAGAGCACAAGAAAGTCAGGTTCAAGTTTAAAGGGATTTTGTTTATGTCTATTTAAAATGTATCCATATTAATGTATCTTACTAGATTATTTGTGGTCCAAATGTAAACCATGTTTGAATTTGAATGGTGTTTTGTGCTTTTATATCTTGACTCTGACTGACCGCTAGTCATTCGATGCCTAGTCAATTTTCAGACTGTGGATTCCCAGGTAGGCGGGCTCTATAACCGGGGTCAAATTGTAAATGACGCAAGTGTTTGGTGCAAAATGTATTTCACAGAAGTGTTGTGTGCAACATGTATATCAAGGAATAGTTGGGCATAAGAAATCAATAGTGCTAAGTTGCGACGAATTATAGAGTACAGAAGTTTTGGGTGCAGGATGTGTATCACGCACTTGTAGACGACGAAATTTTTAGGTGCAAGATTTATAATAGCGCGAACCCAGGGGTCGGTCGAACTCCTGTAAATCATTGTTGAATACATATATCACAAAACATGGGCCACCCAACCCGGGGTTCGGTCGGGCTCCCGTAAATCGTTGTTGAATACGTTATTTTCTTCTTAATTTGAATAAGCAAAGTTGTGCACTAAGTTGTCACTAGTGAAAGAAGAATGAATTTGAATTGACGATGGCAGGAACACCTTCTTCATGTTACACATTTTTCACTAAAATGTTCTGATATATACAATTTGATAGTTGGGGCCTTACGTCTCGTCGGGAACCCTTGCCACCCTATTTTGAAGCCTGTCCGACCACTTTCCACAGGTATTTTAGTGCCCACCACCTTCGCATTCCTTTCCAAGTATATGCAATAAGTATATAACTTCTCCGGAAACATGTAAAAAAGAGCTTGCAAGAAAATGGGATATCTATCACAGATGTCAATATATTAAACCTTCTTTTTCTTCTTCTATACTTATTTTTTATCACAGAATTGTTGGGTGCAAAATGTATATGACAGAAGTGTTGGGTGCAAGATGTATATAACAGAACATGCAGGATAAGAATGTGATAGCGCTAAGTTGGGACATCGTGGTGAGATATTTGGCAAAGTGTTGAAAGGGACAGTCATTGGTCGGGTTCCTGATGTGAATATATAGATGGAAAGGAGGATTCGACAGTCCACTAACTGATCAACCCACGGACAATCCAGGAGCCCGAGAAAGTTAGGTTCAATTTTAAATGGATTTTTTTTATGTTTATTTAAAATGTATCCATATTATTGTATCTTACTATATTATTTGTGGTCCAAATGTAAACCATGTTCAAATTTGAATGGTGTTTTGAGCTCGATTTGTTTTGCTCAAACCTACGAGCAACAGAGAAAAAAATACATGACTTTACATTTTGTATATTGAAGAATATTCTGAAATATAGGAAGCTGCAATACATGCACAATATAGAACAAGAACATGTACAGTGAAATGAGTTAATTTTACAAAGAAATACAAATTCCAAATAGCAACACCAAGAATTGAATATCAGCATAGAACAACCCCAGTATTTATATGTAGATAAACTGGGTCACAAAATACATTTGAGAATATTTCCCAAAAAAGGTTGTCTTCGAATTTGCAAAAAAAACTATAGTTCAGTGCATATTCTGTGAAATAAAAAATGTTTTTTCCAGAATGACTCTGATTGGGACTATCAAGGACTACAAAGCAAAGATGTACAAGAATGAAGTTTGTAGAAAGAAGAAAGTCGACGATGGAAAACATCAAAACCTGGCAAGAAGAAAGAGAAAATTGTCAGATCTGGATAAAATCTTTGTTAGAATAAGTGGATGAAGACAGAAGAATGTAATCAGTATCAACTTACTAGGATGGTGTCCCATGCCTTGTCATTTATTCGTTGATGTCCTTTTATGGCTTTACTCGGCTTTAAACTTCATTGGTAATCTGGTCGACATCCTTTTTGAACCATTATTTGATGTAGCTCCTCATGGATGCCACATTCATTTCATGCCGGATTTTTATATTGAAGAGTTCACTTTCCAAGTATTTTCGATCAATAGACAATTTGTGCAATTATTCTTGAATTTTTTTGTTTCTAACTGCATAACCAACTAGCCAAGTTTTCACGTCATCTTCACCATATTCAAGAATGCCATAGAAATTTTCAAATGACAGTGTTTTATAGATATGAACTTGATCATCAAATGCTTTCTTGGTTAAAAACAACGAGTTTAATATCAATTTTGGGTCCTAGACTTCATTGGTGATGCTAGCTAGATCTATCTCAGTTAGCTTCTTGAATAGTTTGTCTCTTTTAGATATGGTCTGGATACATTCTTGAACAATACCAATCAGGTTCTTTACCTTTTCTTTCCAGCATGTGTTTAGTTGGTCTATTCGATCCAGGGAAGGGATATCCTCCTGTCTTCTTCTAGATTCCTTCATACCGGTAACTTCAACACCAAATGGTAAAAATGCATCAAGATAAAAACCTTGCTCGTTCTTGAGATCTGCTTGTAGATACTCATGAAAAGAATGCGCTCTTGTTCCAAAAGATACCATATTCTTTGACATCTCCCAAGCTTCTATTATTAATTCCATTCTTTTGTTTATATTCTTTTCCACATAGTCTCGGGCCGATGTGATAAGGCTTGTTGATCCTTTTAACTTTGGCACAAGTGCGATGGACCCGACCATTGCCAAAGGAGTAGCAAACAGTGGAAGAGGCATTGGATTTTCCTCCAATTCTTTGATTCACGTCTTTAACATGAGGTTCTTCATTTCAAGGCCGCTAATAGAGTTGTCTAGAGCATCTCCGGTTTCTCGGTGCATCTTGGATATCTGGGAAGGGCGCATGTTTCATAGGTTGAACTCTGAACGAGATGTCCCTTTCTTATTCTTTACATCTCTATTTTCAATAATCATTTTTTTTATTCGCTGTAAAAAAAAGCGCTTTGAAATGCAAAAGATTCTTCTATGTCGAATGTATCTATGCCAAGTATTTCCATCCCAGGATTGTGAGGAGCAGTGATGTCTAGGTGATCATCGTTAGGGAACATTTTTTCAATGTCAATTTCTAGTTCCATATCTTCTAGGGAGATATTGTAGATATCAATTTCTCCCCTCGGTCCCTCCTATTCTTGGACAATTGTTTTTTGTTTTTTTCCCACGGGAAGCTTGTGACAACTTTCAATTTTTCTGGAGGGAGGGTTCTTATCTCCTCCTCTGCATGAAGAACTGTGTGTGACTTTGTTACTTGGGTAATCCATTGGAGTACTAACACGAGATGATGTAGTGTTGGTTGTGGCAGTCGGGGATTGGGCACTTTTTTCACCCAAGTCTTTTTGGTTCTTCTTGTGCGAATCATTGGTACTGGTTTGGATTCCATTCGGGATATTGTAAGTGAAAGAAATGTTGAAGTGGTCCCTCACCATGAAATCCCATACTTTCCAAGGCATAGACATGAATTGTCCTTTCGTTTTTTCATGGAAAAAATGCAACCAATAGATGTACTCCCTTGTTATTCCAGCAAAAAATATTGTACCAGATATGTGACATGGAAGGCAGCAAGGATTTTGTTTAGACCCGAAAATCCTTATAACATTATAGTTCTCCATTTCTTTTATTGTGCCCTTCCTATCTAGGAACATTGTTAGCTAGCTAGAAAATTGGCGAAAATACCTTCCAAATATCAATGCTTTAAAAAATGAAACAAAATAATTGAAGACCTTATAAAATTGTTGGCAAGCATCATGTCTCCATAATTTCTAGCACAAAAATGTTAATGGGTCAAATTCAGAGTTCAACTTCCTACACATAGATAGTCCAGGAAATGGATAACAATTCGACACGACAAAAATGAAATAAGATGGCATAAATAATTTCTTTTGCCTCCTATATTGCAATAACTAGGAAGAGTTTTGAATGGAAATCATCTTGCGGCAATGGAAGTTGGTTTGTTGCTTGACTGTAAAATATAAAATATACAAAATCATCCGAGAGATGCTAGTTGCACTTGCTTGTCTCGTTGTCCTCATGAATTTCCATGCAATTTTCCAAAAAAGGTTTTTACATGCACTAACCTGTAATATGGTCATGTCCTCGGGAGTGGGTGTTGGGTCCTGTAATAACTTCGGCAACAAGTCTAATTCATTGCCATGCTTCTTTAAGAACTGTTTGCAATTCTCACCCTTGAAAGTAGGCGTTGGGTCAGGAAGTGCTAACATATTTAGAAATACTTTAAGCGATAGGGAGATTTGGAAATGGTTTCCCATCTAGACAATCCGTTGGGAATATAGTTCTCGGCGTAGCATATGACCAAGTCCTTAAAGTAAAAAAAAAATTGGGGATACAACGTGTCGTTGCAATTTCATATGTTGAGATAACTTTCATCTGAGCAGAAGTGGACGAGTAGTAGTCATAAGCTGTGGACCACTGAAAAATCTGGTCCTCATGCCCATAAATATTCAGGGTATCTCCAGAGACATGTTTTCAAGATGCAATCACAAGGTGATGAAAACCTTCCTTTGCTCATTGTATTTAAAATGGACGTTGCAACATCAAAATACAATCTCCGGTAAATCTTGGTTCAATGTGTTTTAATGGAATATGTCCTCGACCTTTTTTCCTTTTAATGCCAATCTTTTCAAAGCTAATAAAAGCGTTGTCAATTTGCATTGGGAAAGCATGTGAAGATGGCAGGGAAATCGAGAAACTATTGAAAAGCGGGGAAAACATTGACAATTGTGTAATATACTTGGATTTTGACAAAAGCAGGTTCAAGTCAGAAGATAATTTGTTAATATCTACTTAAACAAATTTCATATTATTTTATTTTATTGTTGTTCTTTGTGGCCCAAATGAAAACTATGTTCAAATTGGAATGGTAGAGCAACATTTTCATATGCAAGTAGAGCCTTAGATATGCAAACCTGTAAGGTTCAAAAATTATGTGCACAATACTAAAAAGTGGCATCATGTGAACACCTTTGTAGATGACAATGGGCCAGCACAATTTTGAATTCTTGTTATGATGACGTCTTAAAAAAACCAAAACAACCATCATTTTTTTGTGAATTCAAGATTGACAGAGGAAACCAATCAGATTCCATAATATTCTCCCATAAATTCATTTTAATGGGATATCACCTCGAGCTTTTCGCTTATTGATGCTAATATTTTCGAACATCTATGGTGAACTGTCACCAGTAAAATCATAATTAATGTCTATTGGGAAGGAGCAAACGTGATGGGCATGGAGGATAATTAAAGATGCTTTGGTACTTTTTTGAACCTGGGAATCTGTGGTGGAATTGTAAATCACCCAAATTTTGGATGGAATATGTATACTCAGAACACAAGAAATGAGAGTTTGATAACGCCTACCTGGGAACCCATGGCCATAAAATTGGCTAAGGAAACAAAAGCACTCGGTCAAACTCATGATGTCAAGATATAGATGGATATACAATTTGTGAGTTCGATAAAGACTGAGGCTTGCGAGTTCGAGGAGTTCGGGGTTGAATTGTAGATAACCAGAGTTTTGGATGCAAGATGTTATCCTAACACTAGGCATGGGAGTTCGATAATGCATTGGGGGGGTGGGGGACCCACGGCCATAAAATTGGCTAACTATTGAGACAAACTGGGAAACATATCAACGGATTATTCGAAATATAAAGAGATGCTGGGAAAAATGAGTTGCAAGGTTCGAGTCCGGGTCGAATTATAGATCAC
>JASDQU010437451.1:66332-87483 GCA_032191745.1 Picea mariana | reverse complement strand
CCACATACCATCGGAAATGAAATGACAAGGAATATCCATCTAGGATATTTTCCCTGACAAATTCACTTTCCTTCATCTCATTATTCCACAATTAAGCATGGGTTCTCTTACTCCACAAAGCGTCTTCCCGTGAGGGCTTTCACCATAACGGGACTACTTTGGAGTTCATCCATATTTACTTCTTATCAACCATGAAAAAAAGATAATGAGTCATATTTACATCAAACAATATTGGGTCCATTACCTAAACCTTTGTGTTATGAGGCTTTCTTCAAGGGTTGACATCAATGACAACCAACCTTAATCAACACTTGATCCATCCTCAAATAACTAGATTGGGTGCCTAGAAGGCACCCTCCTAACAAAGTAACTTAGAATTGAGAATGGACAAAACGAATTATGTAAATTGTCATAGACTTAGAAAAATCAATCTCAAGAGGAGGTCATTATCTCAAGATACACCTTTGGAACAAACTTATGTGGAGTTTCTGACACCAATACCACTTTCTAGATTGGTCACAACTCCAAGTAGAAAAAAAAAAACTTTTTTTAGAAGTGAGAAGCGAGAATCCCATAGTGCCCCCATCCACCTTATGGCCGAAAGGCCATAAGGTGGATGTAAACCAAATCCAATGTGAAACATTGAGAAATAACTCCACAACAATCCCAAAAAATCACAATCTTTGTAACCGTGTTTCAAAAAACAAAAAAAATTATTCACGTCTCTATTTTCATTGATGTGTTATCCATGATTTTTTTACCTACCTTAGAGTGATACTACTTAGTAAATATTTTGTCATTATATTTTTCTTTATTGGTATAATTATACTCTTATACAACATCAAATATTTGACTCATAAATATAATAACACTTTGTAAAATTTTTGAACGAAAATAAATATACATTATTATTTTGGTTTGCTCAGCTTTAACTGTTGTTAAAAAAATTATGAATCCACTATGCTTAAAAAACATTACCAAAATTCTTTTGTTTTGTGTAATCTTCGTTCTCTTACCACTCCATTATTTAAATAGTTCCCCCATCCACCTTCTGGTTGAAAGGCCATAAGGTGGATGTAGACCAAATTCAATGTGAAACATTGAGCAATAACTCCACAACAATCCCAAAAAATCACAATCTTTGAACCGTGTTTCAAAAAACAAAAATCTTTATTCACATCTCTATTTTCATTGATGTGTTGTCCATGATTTTTTTACCTACCTTAGAGTGATACTACTTGGAAAATATTTTTTCATTATATTTTTCTGTATTGGTATAATTATACTCTTATACAACATCAAACATCCGACTCATAAATATACTAACACTTTTTACAATTTTGTAACAAAAATAAATATACATTATTATTTTGGTTTCCTCAACTTTAACCGTTATTAAATAACTTATGAATCCACTATGCTTAAAAAATATTGCCAATATTAATTTGTTTTTCCTATTCTTTTTTCTCTTACCACTCCATTATTTAAATAGTGTCCCCATCCACCTTATGGCCAAAAGGCCATAAAGTGCATGTAGACCAAATTCAATGTGAAACATTGAGCAATAGCTCCACAACAATCCCAAAAAATCACAATCTTTGTAACTGTGTTTCAAAAAACAAAAAACTTTATTCACATCTATGTTTTCATCGATGTGGTGTCCATGTTTTTTTTCCTACCTTATAGTGATACTACTTAGAAAATATTTTTTCAATATATTTTTCTTTATTGGTATAATTATACTCTTATACAACATCAAAGATCCGACTCATAAATATACTAACACTTTGTAAAATTTTAGAACGAAAATAATATACATTATGATTTTGGTTTGCTCAACTTTAACCATTGTTAAATAACTTATGAATCCACTATGCTTAAAAAATCTTGCCAATATTATTTTGTTTTGCGTATTCTTCTTTATATTACCACTCCATTATTTAAATAATTCCCCCATCCACCTTATGGCCGAAGGATGTAGACCAAATTCAATGTGAAACATTGAGCAATAACTCCAGAATAATACCAAAAACCACAATCTTTGTAACTGTGTTTCAAAAATCAAAAAGATCTATTCACATCTCTATTTTCATTATTCTGTTGTCCATGATTTGTTTCCTACCTTAGAGTGATACTTCTTTTTGTAACTTGAGATGGATCCTGGTTGTTTAGAAACCATGCCAAGATATCATTAAACCAAATGTATGCCACAAGATGGCTCTTGGACAAGAGAGGGATCTCTCATCATATTTAAAACTGTCAGCTTCCCACTGTCACTAAGCAACAACATTCATCATTTAGCTTAGGTGCCAGATTTAAGTGAATTAAAAAGAAGGATAAATAGAGTTGAGGATGATTGACAACAGATTGGAATAAGGTTGTAAACCTCAAAGATCATGATCATAATCCATTGGGCGTGGAGTCTCATCTAACATAGAACAAAATCTATGATAGGTGGAAGAATAATAAGAGGACATTTAGATCTCAAACATAATAGAGAGATCAAACAATATATATCAATCTGAGATGGAGAAAATGAGTTTTGGGCATTAAACAATGAACCCAACAAAATATAAGTGCATGGGTTGAGCATCGATCAATAAATTCAAAAACAAACACTTACAAAATAACATGCACACAGTCCTTGAATTGCAACAGTGGTAGTCGTACCAAATTGTTGGGTTTAATACATATGAATCTCACTGTAAATTTACAGATTACTAAGAAGAACATAGATGAAATATGTAAAAGCTTAACATAGAAAAATAGAAAGGGAACAAAATGGTTCTTCTAAGAATGAGCCATGAATTCATGAGTTAATACTTTATATCAGAGAAAAATTACAAAAAGCCTTACATGATACAAAATAAAAACAAAGTTCTTGCTGCCCGTAATTCCTAACTTGCTCCTTGAAAAATGTCTTCAATTGCTTCATATATCCTCCTTAATTGATGAATGAATCCCTTCATNCTTGAAATCTGAAATTTATTTTATAAAATGTAATTATTGTTGAAGAGGACTTTGGATCACTTGACACCTCAAGTCGATGAGCTATCCCATTTCTCTGAAAAATAGGGTTTTGTATTTACACCTTTGCACTTTAATAATTTATTGTCACTTGTTCCCTATCCACTAACTACTCAAACTTTGAGAAGCCTTTTTTGCTCCCTTTGGTCACTCTTGCATACTACTTTCATGCCATAAAATTTGAGCACAAAAATATCAATTTAAACCTTGGATAAAAGAAATAGTGACCATTGTTCTGAATTTAAACTCCTGGTATTACTTGGAATAAGAAGCAATTCCATTTCCTAATTAGTGATGTAATGCAAACTTTGTATGTTTCAACAAGTTTACCTAGAGGGTTCATTCTCTTATGAAAGTTTTGTTTCCTCTACAATACATAGGTTGACATGGAGATCTAAATGTTATATAGACTGTAGGTCAACTGCTTCTCTTACTAACAATGTCGAAATCCTATGCAAAAGGTGAAAATATATGTTGAATATTCTTTTATATTAATCTTTAAACCAAGCAATTGCTTGCTCTGAGGATTGGAATTGGGAATAAAACTCGACATATTAAAGCTGCAACTACTAATCATTAATCCAAAGCTTCATGCTAACTGCATTTCATCAAAACTGTGTTGAAATGCACCATCCCCAATTTCTGTTGTTTTCATGAAAATAAAGGTTGCGTAGTTCGTTCCAAACAAAATATCAACTTTGGTCCTTTCCTTCTTCAATCAAAATGAAGAGGATCTTTTCCATCATTGTGCAAATTCGTTCAATGGGAGTTGATGTTGGGTGTTCCATTTAATGGGTGTTTTTCCAATCCGAGCACACATGCAACCTGAAGAAATCCTCCTTAGAAAACTAGATAAATCTCCCAATCCACTCATCATTTTTAAAATATTCTCACTTAATCCTCAATTCGGGTCATCTTACACAAAACCCATGTTGCATATTTCTCAAATTCTTCTCCATTGCCTCAAATATGCCCAAAGTTCACTTCCTAGAAACCTACCACATGTTGACTTTCTATGCATTGCGACGACGGGGGGGTCTCTATGGTTTTGAATACCGTTGAAGNGGGGGGGGGAATTGTTTTGTTGTTTTCATGTATTCTTTGGATAAAGTATGGTTCAGTTTTGTGGCCATCCTCCCCTTATTTAAACTTTGTACATATTTGGAGGCCATAATCAATGGTAGTTGTAGAATCTCCACTCATCCTATTTGTTGTCAAATCAACTCTTGGATGGAATGAGTATTTGGTCACATGACAAGAACTTGGTGTGATGTCGATGAGGCTAGCAAATAAGGACTCATTTATGGTTTATAAATACATAAAATATGGTTAAATAAGAACCAAATTTTACGTATAATAAAGTCAAAGGAATGACGCCTTTCTAACAAACTTTCTAAACAAAATAAATACCATTTGGGGACATAGATTAACTTTGGGATAATGACAGTATTTATTCTTAAAACTAGATCTTGTCTTTTTAATGCAGCCACAACACTATAATCTAGAAAACAAAAGGACAGTAGGTTGACGAAACTTGACTCAAAGTAAGGATTTAAGACACAAAGACTAGGAACAAGTTTAAAATGGCAAAGACTTGCTAAAAACAAAGATTTGAATTTTGAAATGACAAGGAATAGGAAAGCCTTCACAAAACAAATTTGAAAATATGAAATTTTTTGGCGATGTCGATTAATGTTACAAGATATGCTCCATCTAGGGATGGTGTCTTCCTACAAGGCACCAAAGAACCACAGATCATGTGCCTTCTTCTATTCCTTGAAAACTTCCCGTTGTCCATCTTTGAAATTTGTAAATGCCTGAACTTGTACTTGTATATTTCTGTTTTGAAACCATCTCTAAAATATCAGGCTCAAAATAACCCCTTCTTATTCTCAGTTGAAATAAAATTTATACAAACTGGAAACAAACTATAAAATGAAATCAAGACTACTCTGGAAACTGAGAACTAAAAAGAAACTACTCTACTTTTGAGTTGAACTGCCTTAACTGCAAAACATAAACTGAAAAATAGATGCTCCTCTGGTGAGGTTATTTATGTTCATTGATTCCTTACTTAATTAGATCAACACATTTTCTTAGGTGAAATCAAATTTCCAGTGAAACCATGCAAGCATTTGATTAAATGACCAAACTTTAAACAAGGTTTTGGTCATTAAAATTAATAGCAATATATAAATATGCAACTCAACACAAGGTTGGAACTCATACTCATAATGAAGAAATCTTGCAAAATTTGAATTTACAAAATCTTCCAAAAAGGTTTCTACAGGATCATGAAAACTATGATGGATTATCTTTGTTTCTTCGATGAAAACCTCCAATTAGTCCAATTGATTACATATCTCTTGCATGATTTCTAGTTTGTCTTCAAATGGTACATATTTTTTTATCATGCATAAAGTTGTTATTATGCTCTAAATGGATGATCTTACTTACTACTTGATCTATTTCTATAACATCCCTTTCTTACGAGCACGTGTTATTGAGTTATTCTTTGAGGACACTTGCATGCAAGTGATTCAGTTTTAGTATATTGTTTTATGTTTGCTTATGGATTCTTATGATGATGTTGATGGATTTGATGTTATGTTATTGATATCTATGGATTGTTAGATGCTATTGACAAGTTTCCACTGAGTGTGCAGGACACTTGATAGATTGAGGATGTTGATGGCATCAATGGACCTCCTTGGACTCCATATCGAGTCAGGGAGTGGATTGTATTGGTTTGAGTATTTTATTTATGCATATGTGACATATGATCAGGTATATTATGATGTTGTTTATGGATCATTGACAGTGTTTCGTTGATGGATGCAGGCTGATGATTGATTTATAATCAGACTCACATAAGGAGTAAAGGGTTCATGCACAACAACCAGATATTGAGGGAGAGGTGTGGCAGCATCCCTGCCACAACCTACTAGCACTCTCGTCGTGGCTCAAATTGTAGGTTAATGATTACCTAGTTCGAGAGATCCACAATGCCGTGAGGGAAGACTGAGACAATCGCTCACAGAGATTCTAAGGGGCGCACAATAAAACAAGGTTCTTATTCTTTAGAGGCCCTTAGTCTCTCACAAGGTTTCCTGAATGAAGTATTGACTCCAAGGGTTGGACAACTACCAAAACTAGTCAAAGGTGAGTGGCACCCTTGGAGCACGTAGTGAGTCTTGAAGGGCATGTCATGTAATTAAAATTTGAATCAAAGGTGAGTGGCACCCTTGGAGCATGGAGTGCGTCTTGAAGGGAACATCGTGGGGTCTTTTTTTTTAAATGAGTCAATAAATCTAGGTGGACTAGAAAACTTGAGCGAATGTTAACCCTTATAAAATCTTGAGCACCTGCCGAATTAATTAATTAACTAAATAATGAACTTATTAAGCATAATCCCTAAGGGTCTAGGCGTTTGCAAATAAATATTTAACTAACCCTGAGTCTAAGTGAGTGAGAGGACTAAAAACTAAATTTTTAAATTAAACAATGAGGGGATGAAATAAATTAGATTAAGAATCAATGAAAATAAAAATAAATCCAAAGGAGTGATTAATACACTTGTGCAAGTAAATACCAAATTATAATTTAAATTGAGAAAGGAATAAAGCATAAAAGATGTGTAAACATAGAAATGTATCTAGAGTCTAGTCTAACTAGAGAACATTCCTACTTTAACTTAACTCTGTTTTAGAAAGGCATCAGTCATCAATAGGAAATAAAGGGAATAAAGGGACAACTAGGAGTGATTTTAGGAGTTCTTTTAGGATGGGTGAGGGAAAAACACTTTTAATTAAATTAAATGATGGATTTATTAGTGCAACTAAGGGAATGAGTGACAAGTGTATGGGAGGAATAATTCCTAATTAATTTTTTAAAAAATGAATTAAATGTGCAAATGGAAAGTGGTCACTAAGGAATTTCTATAAAAAAAATGGCTGAGAGGAGGAAAGGGAGAGGTTGGTTATGAGTAAGGTTATGTTGCAGATATTCTGACTAGTTTTACTTGTGAGAGTTGGGATACCTAGCTCAAGAGAGAGAGAGAGAGAGAGTGGTATCTCTGTCTTGCGAGGTGAGTTGGGAGCTAGAGTATTATGGTTGTGTTTGTGCGTGGTCCCTTTGCGGCTTGGGGGGATAAGGGGGAAGAAAAGTACCCCTAGTGTTGGTTGGGAGGTACCGGTGAAGTCTTCACGGTTAGCATGTGGGGAGCTGGAGGGAGCGCACGCACGGTAGAACATCTTTGACTTCTTGTCAGAGGCTATGATATTTTATTGAGTATTGTATTGTATTCAAATTTAAGATGTAAAATATTTAAACTTCGTTGAATGGACATTGGTTCTGACATTTTTTTTTTCTGTGAGATGTCATTAGAATATAGATGGTCCACGCAGTTTTGTAAGATGTATGTAGAATAAAATGGTTATGCAATTGTTTAATGGATTTTAAATTTCCGTGTGTTGATCTTTGAGTTTTCTCCCTTAGCGATTTGTTACATTTATTCTCAGTATTTTTGAAGATACCCAAGTTCCGATCCTACCTTCGTCGCTACCAATTTTTAAATTAACGCTCGGCGTTTTGATGCCTTTATCCCTATGTTTTTGTGGACAGTCCTAAGCTCTGTGATTCCCTCATTTCCCAACGATTTTACACATCTAACCCCTATGTTTTGGCCCGTTTTTAAACCTATGCATTTTTTAATCACCTAGAAATATTTAACCCTTGCACTTGATGTATCCTAGCACCTATGTGTTTGCGTATGCTGGTGTTTCTACAAATTTTTGATGGATTAAAACCCTTGCAATTTTCCCTTCTCAATCTCTGCAATTGGCAATGTTCCTTGATCTCTACGATTTTTGTTAATGCGTCAACGTTTTTAAACCTCTGTGTTTTTTTTAAATCGCCTAGCCCTCCTTAACCCTCTGTGTTTGTGCTTATGATCAGAATGCACACTAGATATTTCTAATCCATGAATTTTATTTTGGAAGGTGAAATTTTTGTTTCTATGTGTTTTTATCACATGCCTAACTTGCCCAGCGTGGAACTTCTCCTGGCATTTTAATCAATGGTTTAACTTTGTGTATGGAAAATACAATGTCTCCCAAACTTGAGCTCCCTCCTGGTGTTTTATACCCCAAATTTATCTCTGCATTTGTTTATCCATGTAACCTCTGTGATTCCATTCTTACCCTCAATAAAATTACAGGAGTAACCTCATTGATTTTTAAGGTAGAGTTGCTATGCGTTTTTTCTCAACGAAGAAGCATCTTTAGCCTTTGTGTTTTAATTTAAACAACAACTATCTCCCCTCTTCTTTAATATATATTTCCCCTCTTCGTTTTCCTCATCATTTGTGTAAACTATGTGTGTCCTCGGAGGTCTATCCTCTCGGCAATATTTAAAAGGTGTACCTCGACGTTCCCTTGATCTCCTTTGCGCAAGGCACTTCAGAAACTCGCTCATCACATTACTTGTCTTCTTCTCTGCGTTTTGGGAGCCAAGGGATCTGTGTCTTCCATGACTATATCATTAAATTACCCTCAGCGTTTTCCTCTGCGATCCCCCTTTTTTTTACCTCAACGATTTCAATCCTTATTTTTCTTAGCAAATTGTCTTATTACTCAATGATTTTTCCACAAAACACTCAACTTTTTTACTTGTCTTATTACTCAGTGATTGTGCCACTCATCGTTTTTACTTGTCTTATTACTCAACGATTTTTCCACATAACACTCAATATTTTTACTTGTCTTATTACTCAACGATTTTTCCACATAACACTCAATGTTTTCTTTGCGATTTCCACTTATTACTCATCGTATTTACTGAGTTTTCCTCAGCAACTTGCCAGGAGATTTCTAGTGGATTCATTTATTGGTTTTCCTTTTAGCTAATTTTCCTTCAACGAACCTGAATAATTTCCTAGGTCACTTATCTATAAAGAATAGTCCCAATTTAGGTTATCCATCTTTCTTTTGGTGTACTGTTCTAGGTGCATTGGGAAAAAATTAAAGGAGAGCTCCAAAACTGATGCAAATGACTGTCATGTTATGATGTTGATTCTTTTGGTGTTTGAGTGGATTGCATCGATTTTCATGAGTTGTTCTCGAGTGGGTTAATTCTCCCATTAGTTTTCTGTCAAATGTATAGAGTTTCAAGCATTTTTCATTATAAGGAAATGACAACAAAATAATTTGTTTATAGGATGTTGGGGCTCACAAGTTTCATTGCAACCTCTCGGGTATCCATGGAATAATGAAGCAATGAGTAATTAGTTCTTGTTTCCACATTGACCGCATTGCATATGGACTAGTAAGTGTTATAAAGAGTACTAAAATGGCCCATATAATTTGACATTGGAAATAATATACTTGTGATAATATAATATATAATCTTTGCTCTTTGTTATTCTTCCTTTGGGAAATCTAAGCACTAGCAACCAATGGATAGAATAGGTTTAGAATAGGGTAGTACCTGCTGTAAAATTATTGAGTGAAAGGAAATGGTCAGACAATAACCAACCATGATTCATGAAAAGGGGAACACATGGTGAAAGAAAAAGGGAAACACATGGCGAAGGGATTGTGTTGATGTGTACGTCTGAAATAATGTAATCCCAACTTATTCTAGATAAACTAACCACTCATCCTTAATTATAATGTAGCTACTTATTTCAGTTTTTTAATTGATTGATTAAGTGTTTATAATATCTTGCGCCCTTGAAAATAAAGTAGATTTCTCTTGTGCCATGAAGAATAATGATGTATGGTTGATTGAGTGATTATATTTCCTTGCGCCTTGTATGGAATGTAGATATATGATCAATTATGAATTAGTTTAATCTTGCTCCATTAAATAAAGCTGATGTATGATGAATCTATGTAGTTAGTTTATTCTTGCGCCTTAGATAAAGTTGATTCTTGATGAATCTTAGTAGTTATCTTACTCTTGCACCTTTGAGTAAAGTTGAAGTATGATTGTTTTAATAATTAGATTATCTTGCACCATTAAAATAATATTGATGTCGATTGATTTAGAAGGTATATTACTCTTGTGCCATGATTACTAGATAGGTGAGCTTGATTGCTGATCTAATTGGATTTCAAATTGATTGTATTAGTGGGAATTATACACCTCCTTGTTCCTCAGAACAGTCGCCATCCCTGAGACCTTAAGTGGTCAAAATAAATCAGATGAATCTTGGGCTTAAGCGTTTCTTATGTGTCCTGGAAGTCCTAACCATGCAAGGTAGGTTGGGAAGGTAGTTATTTTATGTTCAGTGACATGATTGATATTTATGTATATTTTGTTTAGGTTGATTGTGATGAGTAGAATTGTGCCGCAATATATATGTGTGTGTGTGTGTGTGTGTGTGTGTGTGTGTGTTGATCATGTGTCACTTTCCTTTATGTTAATGTAATTCTATGTGTTGTTTTAGTTACGTTGATGTATCATTTGCGATGTTGTTCATTATGTTGCAACAAGTTTAATATCCTATTGCAAAAAAAAAAAAAATGTGCTTCGTCTTTCCTAGTCGTAATGGAGGGGCTGTTACAATTTCCTTGATGGAGTAATATCCCTACACTTGTGTTTCTTCCTTTGATTCTTGTTCAAACTCCTCATATTCATCACACACTAGTTTAGTATCAAATATTTCTGCATATTTCTTTAAAACTGAAATGATTTGATAGAAACTGACATTCAAATATTCATATTGATAAAAAAATGGAGAGTTGTTAAAAGATTTAATGTCATTAAAATGTATAGCTGGTCCATTAACAAAAATCTCACTCTGAACATCTCTTTCTCCCACTTTGTATTTTTCTTCAAAAGATAATTGCATGTGTTTTTGAATAAGAAGTTGATCTTCACAAGGACTTGCGACAACAAACATTTTATAATGTTGACAGCATTAGAAGCATATTGGAAGCTTTCAAATGCATATTGAGTCTTGTTATCTCAGGATAAAAAATCATCTTGATTTATATTGCTAAGAGATGCTTGAAATTCAATTTTCTCACAACATTATTTCAAAAGCAGCTCAACAGGATAAATTCTTTTACAATAAGAATGAAACAAAATACGAAAATGTTTGAGTGAAGAAATACTATAATCAAGTAAAGACTTGTACCATTGTCGACCATCTACATCCAGAGAGTTCATGAGAACATCCTCATGAAAAATACCCAGTTGAAGCATGCATTCATGAAAATCTATCAAGTGTTGTGCAGGAAAATAATTATCATCTTCACTAAATCTTGGAAGACACTGTAATAATCCCAAGGCATTATGCAAGGATCATCACGGTTTTGGTGTCCTTTTAAATTTTTTTTTGGTTGTGGTATTTCGTCAAACAGTTTGTTGATCTACTTGTTTAGATGTGTTTATATGTGTGTATGTAGCAAATAATAGAAAGAGATAACCATGGAACATACCTCAACCATATGCAATAAGATAGACAAGACAAAATGTCTCAAATCTTCTTTATTCATAAAATAGAAGAACCTGCTACAATGGAGATGCCGATCTGGAATGCTCAACAGATGGCCAAGATGATAGACAATAGATAACAAGTATGAGCTGCTACAAAATGCTCCCAACGATACAAAATAAGCCTCCAAAGGCTGGATAAGAGATGAAGATCAATGCCAAGTGCCAAACCCCTCACTGCTGGAAGATGTCACGCTCTGCTGGATAACTGAAGCTCCTCAACAATTCGGCCCTGGTGCCAAAGATGTCCAATCACCTCCAGAAAGATGCCAAATAGTAGATTGGGCAATGGTAAGAACAACCAAGGTGCCCGAATCTCCAAGACCCCTCTCAACCTCTGTAGATCTGAACTCCTCCACTGAATGGTGTGCCCCACTATATGACTGAAGCCCTAGATAATTCGGCCTTGATGAAGGAGGCCTCCAAATGCTCTGAATCTCTCCACAATGATAGATCAGGACGTTGCAATGAGAACCCAAGTGCTCAAATCCTCAAATACCTACTAGATCCTTAGATCTAGATACCCTCCAAATAATGGTCCGCCCTCCTCTTGGGAAAACGTCCCACTCTCAATACAAATCGATCCTCCACTGAAAGACTCCGGAAAACCACCAAGAATGATGCCAAGACACCTGCAAAGGAAACCCAATATCTAGAATTCCTGGAATCCCTTCTCCTCAGCTAGGACGAATCCCTCCTTAATGAATGGTGTGCCCCCCTTGCTGGAAACCCCCAACCGGTGCGCCCTCTCTTTATTTGCACAAGCAACTGATGTGGAGTCCTCCTGCAACTGAGTAGATATGGAACTAGAATGGTGTGGGAGCGTATTGCAGCTCCGAGACCAAGCTTGGGACAAGCTAGGTGGAATATTTCACCACTGAATTGTCCTCTAGGGTTTGTTAAGTCAAAACCCTCAAAACCCCCAATGTTGGGCTCACTAGCTAGAAGCCAGAAATCAAGAGATAAACATACATGAATGAGAAGAGGCTCTTGCCTTCCTTTTATACTTTTTGGCTCACCTTGTCCCTCCAAAGTGACTTTCATTTTATTAATATTTAATTAATTAATTAATTAACCTTTTTACCTCTAAAAATCTCCTTATCTCTCCTTGTGGCTTCCCTGGCCACTGAAAGTCACTTCTAGCCATCCCATCCTGTAGTTCTGCTCCTCCTGATTCCAATGAGCTATTACACTGAGAGGTTCCTCCAAGTAATGTGCCCAAAATGCTCTCTTCAGTGATTTCAATTAACTTATAGCTCAAAATAGTCAAAATCATGGAAATTGTCGGAATGGAACGAAAGCAAAGCCAACCTATGCGGAATGGCTCATAATGATGGAATATGATGATAAATGCCAACTGGACCCCACAATGCCTCTCAAATACCCCTGTACTCGCTATAACATCCATCTGGCTACTCTGGTCATCATAAGTCTTTGCCCTGTGATGATGTCCCAAAGTGGGGACATTACAGACACTCTCCCCAGTGTTCTGTGCTAGGGATGGGATTAGAAAAACCAGGTGCATTTGAAAAGTCAAATGGAGCATTCCTTTTAGCAATATAAGCAACAATTGAACTTGACATTGAGACATAGTAGAGTCATGAGTGAAATCATAGTGGAGTAACAATGAAGTAGCCAGGTGAATAAATGCACATCCTATGTTTGATTCTCATTCACCTTCAAGAACCAAATGTGATATTGATAAAACCTTAGGCAAAATATATCGAACCTTCGATCTCTGGAAACAACGCCAAAAAGAAATGTTGTAACTCGAGATGGATTATGGTTGTTTAGAAACCATGCCAAGACATACTTAAACCAAATTTAGGCCACAAGTTGGCTCTTGGACCAAAGAGGGCTCTCTCATCAGACTTAAAATTGTTGGTTTCCCACTGTCACTAAGCAACAACTTTCATCATTAATCTTAGGTGTTAGGTTTAAGTGAATTAAAAAGAAGAAAAAATAGAGTTGAGGATGAATGACAACATACTAGAATAAAGGATGTAAACCTCATAGATCATGAGCATAATCCATTGGGAATGGAGTCTCATCTAACAGAGCACAAAAGTTGTAAATTATAGGTGGAAGAATAATAAGAAGACATTTAGATCTCAAACATAATAGAGAAAAAAAGCAATATCTATCAATCCGAGATGAAGAAAATGAGCTAGAAAATGAGTTGTTGGGCATTAAACAATGAATCCAACAAAAGTTAAGTGCATGGTTTGAGTACCAATCAATAAATTCAACAAAAAACACTTACAAAATAACTTGCACATAGTCCCTAAATTTCAACAGTGGTAATCATACAAAATTGTTGTGTTTAATACATATGAATCTGACTATAAATTTACATATTAATAAGAAAAACATAGATGAAATATGTGAAAGATTGATACAAAAAAATAGAAAGGGAACACAATGGCTCTGCTAATAATGATCCATGAATCCATGAATTAATACTTTATATCAGAGAGAAATTACAAAAAGAATTACATGCTACAAAATAAAAACAGAGTTCTTGTTGCCCATATTTTGTAACCTACTCCTTGAAAAATGTCTTCAACTGTTGCTTATATCCTCCTTGATTTTTGAATGAATCCCTTCATTTGTGGAAATGATTGCTTAATTGTTTCCTTGAAATCTGGAATTGATTTTCTAAAACAGAATTATTGTTGAAGAGTACTTTGGAGCTCTTGACACCTCAAGTCAATGAGTTGTCCTATTTCTCTAAAAAATAGGATTTTTCCTTTACACCATTGCACTTTAATAATTTATTCTGTTACTTGTTCCCTATCAACCAACTATCTCATCCTTCAAGAAGCCTTTGTTGCTACCTTGGTCAGCTCTTGCATACTACCTTCATCCCATAAAATTTGAGCGCCACAATATCAATTTAAACCTTGGATAAAAGAAACAGTGACCATTGTTTCAAATTTAAACTCTCGATATTACATGGAATGAGAAGCAATTCCATTTCCTAATTAGTGATGTAATGAGTAATTTGTATGTTTCAACAAGTTTACCTAGAGGGTTTGTTCTCTTATGCAAGTTTTGTTTCCTCTACAATACATAGGGTGACGTGGAGATTTGAATGTTATATAGACTATAGGTCTACTACTTCTCTGACAACAATGTCAGAATCACGTGCAAAAGGTGAAAATATATGCTGAATATTCTTTAATATTAATCTTTAAATCAAGCAATTACTTGCTCTGAGGCTTGGAATTAGGAAGAAAAATCGACATATTAAAGATGCAACTACTAATCGTTAATCCAAAGCTTCGTGCTAACTGCATTTCATCAAAAATGTGTTGAAATGCGCCATCCCCAATTTTTGTTGTTTTCATCAAAGTAAAGGCTCCAGAGTTCATTCCAAACTAAATATCAAATTTGGCCCTTGCCTTCTTCAATCTACTTAGCAAATATTTTTCATTATATTTTTCTTTATTGGTATAATTATACTCTTATACAACATCAAAGATCCAACTCGTAAATATACTAACACCTTGTAAAATTTTCGAACTAAAATAAATATACATTCTAATTTTGGTTTGCTCAACTTTAACCAATGTTAAACAATTTATGAATCCACTATGCTTAAAAAATCTTGTCAATATTCTTTTGTTTTGGGTATTCTTCTTTCTCTTACCACTCCATTATTTAAAAAAATAACCTCAAAAACTTTACAATTCCATCCATATTTGAAAATGATAGAATACTTCATTCTTATTCTTATTTATTTTTCTTTTTCTATGATGAGAGAAACGTTTTATTTTCCTTACAATCACATAACCAGTTTTTAAGTGAAAACACCCACCTCCTTATTCTTATTTATTTTTCTTTTTCTATGATGAGATAAACGTTTTATTTTCCTTACAATCACATAACCAGTTTTTAAGTGAAAACACCCACCTCCTTATTCTTATATATTTTTCTCCTCCTTATTCTTATTTATTTTTCTTTTTCTATGATGAGATAAACTTTTTATTTTCCTTACAATCACATAACCAGTTTTTAAGTGAAAACACCCACCTCCTTTTGATAGGTCCGTAGTTGATTTGGTTCTTCTTCTTTTAGTTTTCATTCACTTCATAATAGAGAATAATTTTTTCCAAAGTTTTGCACTTTGGCCCACCTTCAAAAAATTATAAATATATTAATGATATCTTGTTTACCTTTAAAGTAGAGAATCAAAATCTTTCACACAAACACCACTCCTTAAAATAAAAACCAAAATGTATTCTTAGTATTATATTTCCAATTTAATTCTTTTATTCTTTGCTCATGATTACAAATCGACCATTGCGAACATATTAATTTTTCTTTTTACATAAACTTTAACATAAAATTGACATAAGTTTTAATCATTTATGAAGAAATCCAGATACCACTCCTTCTTGCAACCCTTTACAGTGTTAGATTTACATTTATGCCTCCTTTACTTATGGTAACCACAATCATTTCATATTCTTCGTATTCTTCTTTTCCTCTTACCATCTTACCAATCGTAAACCTTTGGGCGTTTCAATCCCTTATCTTAATGATAAAGGAAAGTTATAAGCATATTAATATAACTTTCATAAATATCTATATCCAAACAACACTATTATCATTAATTTTTTTATTATTATATTTTTTAATTTGGTTTTTTCTTATTTATTACTACTTACCAAGATGTTTAAGTTTTAACTTGTTTTTTTCTGATTTATTACTTACCAAAATGTTTAACTTGTTTTTTTCTTAAATGGATATAATCATCACTTTATATTTTTCATTTAAAAAAATTCATATAAATTTTTATTTAATTTTTTTTAAAAACAAAATAATAAATACTTAATAATACTTTTGAGTGGCTTACAACCTTACAAGTATAGAATTTACTACTTTAAAACTTTTTGTTTTCAGAAAAATATTTCAATCTAAAATTCCATGCAAATAGCAAGACAACCATTCTTTTCTTAAAAAATATATTCCAATCTGCTCTTCCACGCAAATCGCAACACCGCCATTCTTTTCTTCTTATTACATTTCCAATTTATTATTATGGTTATTCTTAGCTTCCTCGCAAAAGGATGAATCGCATACACTTTCACGTTAAAGTTAGAATTCGCAGAACATATTTCTTTTCTTTTAGAAGAGAAATTTCATACACTTCTACTCTAAGGTTGGAATCCGCATAAACTTTAGTCGCGTGTGGAGAATGTCGGATGCCCCTCCTGCACGGCAATGTAAATCCGGAATGCTATTTGTGTGACTCCCCAATCACAGCTCCTGCCCTTCCCTCTCAATCACAGCTCCTGCCCATCTCGCAGTCCGTGGATTTTTCTCTCTGTTCTGCTCTTCTGTGAGGCCACAAGAACGTTAAGAAAGCCATGGATATGATCACCAGAAGCAACGTTTTCATGATTGATCCCGTCATCCAACTGATGAAGGATGTTAATCGGGAGGAGGAAAACCGTAAGATTCTGCAAACAGATTTGAGGTCTATGGACATTCTCCTGGCCCATATTACCACTGTCCTCCAAGATCAACTGCCTGAAGTGGCCCGTGAGACCCTGAAGGTATGGCTGCAACTGCTGCATAATTGCCTTACCGAGGCGAAAAGCATACTCCATCGCTCCGATCCATCACAACGGTGTCTCGACTGTCTCAGGTGCAACCCGGGGAGACTGTCGAAACAAATCAAAAAATGGAGGGTACTTTTTGATTACCTCTTTGAAGCCCTTCAAAGAGACTTTTCAATATTTATTAGTGGTCGCGAGGCTGTCATTGCTCCAGTCATCACTCCAGTCATCCCACTGATCAAGGATGTTATTGAGGAGGAGGAAATTCTGCAAACTGAATTGAGGCCAGTGGAAAATCTTCTTCTCGATATAAGCGCCGTCTTCCAAGATCAACAGAAAGCGGGCCCGGAGGCTCTCGAGATTTGGTTGCGACAGCTGCATAATTCCCTTACAGAGGCGAATAGCATACTCCATCGCTACGGTCGTCCATCACAACGACAACGGCGTCTCGACTGTCTCATGGGCTACCCGGGGAGAACCCCTAAAGAACTCAAAGAATGGAAGGTACATATTAATTACCTCTTTCAAGGCCTTCAAAGAGACTTTTCAATATTTGTAAATCCTATCCAGATTATCCACAGAGATCCTATGGAATTAATGAGCGAAAAAGAGTCCATAGAAGGACAACCCCTCTCTAAAGATGAAGCGTGGATGTTGTTCAGGAGAATAGCTTTCAAAGACAGCCCTGTTTCTCTAGATATAGAGGAGTATGCCAGGAATATTGCGGACGAGTGCAAAGGATTGCCTTTGGCGATAACCTTAGTAGCGGCGGCAATGGTGGGCAAAACCACAGTAGATGAATGGAGGACTTCTTTATCTTCTATTAAAAATGTAGATCCATCTTCTCCAGATACTGAACTGCATTCTTGCTTTGATCCAAAACCACTCTATCAACGATTAATTACATGGAGTTATGATGCTTTGCCCAATTCAAACGTCAAGAATTGCTTTCTATATTGTGCTATGTATAGGGAAAAAGAACAATTTTTTGTGGAGGAATTAGTGAAAATGTGGGTTGCAGAGGGTCTGGTGAGGAGCAGACAGGGGAGCCATTTAATGGACATGGCCATTGGGTTCAGCTACGTTAACCTTCTCGTTGATCGTTGTTTCTTCCAAAATGCATCGTTCGAGCCTCGAGATCGGGTGACATTTTTGCGGTTTTATCTGCTGCCACATCCGCTGCAACTTGTAAAAGTCCACGACGTTATTCGTAGCATGGCGATCTACATTGGCGAGGAGAAGGAGAATTGTGTATTGAAAGCAGGCCAGGAGCTAAAAGAATTCCCAGAGATTCACAATGAGAATTGCAAGCGGATATCAGTTCAGGGAAATTTAATTGAAAATCTGCCCACCGAGTTCACATGCCCAAAACTGGTGAGTCTCTTTTTAACTACAGCTCATATTAGTGAGGTTCCATCAGAATTTCTAGTCAGCCTCACGTCTCTCAAGGTTCTCGTTCTAGTTGGTAGTAGTACTAGAACAGGAAGTGCACTAAGCTCAATCCCGTCGTCAGTGGGGCAACTAAAACAGCTTGAGTTTCTCGACTTAAGAGGTCTGGGCATCAAGGATTTGCCTGAAGATATATGCCATCTTTCTGCCCTTCAATTTTTGGATCTTTCATACTGTCAACTGCTACAATCCTTGCCATCTAAGATTGGAGAACTTAAAAATCTCAAGTATCTTATTTTAGAATGGTGTTCCAACTTGAGGGTTATTCCACATGAAATTTCCCAACTTACTTCATTGAACACACTCAGCGCAGGTATCAATCAATTAAGTCTGGAAGCAGAATCAGAAGCAAGCATTTGGAGTTTGAAGGGTCTCGGAAATCTGACGACGCTGAGTACAGGACTCCGAGAGGGCACAACGTCATCAGGAATTAGAGAGGGCATAATGGGAACCTGGTTGGAAATGAGGCACTTTTGTTTCTATTTTAAAGGGCATAAGGATCTTCCTCGCGACATGCAGAATATGAGGAAGCTTCAAAGTTTCATCATGTGGGAGTACCATGGGTTAAGTCTGCCGGATTACACCTACAAGTTTCATCATCTTGAATACTTACAATTGTGGGAGTGTCCCCATCTAAGGGAGCTCTCTCCGTTGGAGCGGTTGCCAAATCTAAAGTCTTTCAAGTTGGGAGAGTGCAGTGATTTGAAGGAGTTGGGTATAGGGAATTCTGGCAGGGCAAGTGGATTTTTAATGTTAAAACAGTTGGTTATAGTAAATCTACCCAAATTAGAAAGCATTGCGGGACCATCAAATCATGGCGTGTGGAATGAAACAATATTGCCCAACCTTGGTGTTTTAGCGATACAGGAGTGTCCACGTTTGAAGAGACTTCCCAAGGGAATGGAGAAACTAGTGAGTTTAAGTTCATTATTTGGCAAGGAAGATTGGTGGCAAAGAATAATATGGGAAGATGATAATATGAAGTCCTCTCTTCAAAAATTATTTAAGAAGTGTAAGAGTCAGTGCACTTTAACTCTTTTTATTAAATGTTATTGTGCTTAAATGAATGTATAAGGTTTTAAATACACGTGTTTTCCTTAAACTTTGTTAATCCTTATTGTGACAGGGACATGGACCAGGCATTGGTACTGGGACTGGGACTGGGCCTGGGACAGATACAAGTGGGATGAAAAAGAAGAATGATTATTGTGAATAGAAAAGCGTAGCAAAGACGAGAAAGAGGATGGGGATGAAAAAGAGGAACGATTATCCCCAATGTCATTCGAAGCAGAACCTTTAATATGACATCAATATTGAGGTATTTTTAAAATTTTTTGATTGTATAATAAATTTGATATTTAAAAAATTACAAAATAGATTATTTGTTGTCTACATGGAGTCGAATTTTAGTAATTAAATTTTATTTTATTATTTAGCATGTTTTTTCCTTAATATTGTATTTTTAAATTTTTGTGCTTTATATAATAAAATTAATATTTAAAAAAAATAGATTATGTATTGTCTATATGAAGTTGAATTTTAGTAACAAAATTTTATTTTTTCATTTAGCATATTTTTTTGGTTTAATTTCTCACTAATAATCTAATAAAATTAGACACTTTTGAAATATATATATATAATTTATTATATTTTTATAAAATTTTATATTTATATAAAATAAATATTAATTAAATAGAATATTTTAATAATTTTTATAATGAGCAATATTAAAGTTTTATGCAAGAATTTTTATTAGACGGATGAAATTTTTACTTTTTGTTGGACTTACACAAATTATCATTCACGAAATACCATTAATGTACGGTCATATTATATATCATTTAGATATTTTAAAAACTATACATATTTACATATTTGAAGGACGAATAATTATTTCTTTAAAATTGAATTGAGTAATTATTTAATGACAAAGTAGGGTGGAATAGAAGATAAAATCATTTTCTGTCACTAAAGTGAGTTTCATTTATATAATACAAATTTCTACTATTAATATTAGGTTATTTTGGATGCATATTTCTTAAAAATAAGTATAATTTTATTTCTAGTTGTGTAATATTATTGAATATTATTCAAACAAAATATTTTTTATTAATATTTTTGAAATACAAATATAATAAGGAATAACAATAATGAATGATGATTTGTTTTCTTTAATACATTATGATTTATTTAATTTTTTGGGATATTATGCATTGAACAAGATTAGAGTCAATTAATCCATGTCTTTAGGGTTATCACTAATGTTTTTATATGACTTACATATAGTTAGATCTAAGTTTTTGCCATGTTACAATAACATGTTGAAAAGGTAATTTTTCTCTTTTTTGGAGGTAATTTTTTTTTTGGGCAGGTTTTAGATGACATATTTCTTTGGAAAATGGGAACTTGTTATGTGATAAGAGAGATCAATTGCTTTGATGTATCATTTTGGAAAAACTAAATTTGCTATGTGGTAAGAGAGATCAATTACTTGGATGTATCATTGTGTAGGTTGATTGGAAGTTTGACTTGCAAAGGGATAAAAAAGCAAATTGGTTAGGGCTACTCGAACATATTTTATTTTTGGTGGAACATATTGTATTTTT
>JASDQU010437451.1:37780-66282 GCA_032191745.1 Picea mariana | reverse complement strand
TTTTAGTAATTAAATTTTATTTTATTATTTAGCATGTTTTTTCCTTAATATTGTATTTTTAAATTTTTGTGCTTTATATAATAAAATTAATATTTAAAAAAAATAGATTATGTATTGTCTATATGAAGTTGAATTTTAGTAACAAAATTTTATTTTTTCATTTAGCATATTTTTTGGTTTAATTTCTCACTAATAATCTAATAAAATTAGACACTTTTGAAATATATATATATATATAATTTATTATATTTTTATAAAATTTTATATTTATATAAAATAAATATTAATTAAATAGAATATTTTAATAATTTTTATAATGAGCAATATTAAAGTTTTATGCAAGAATTTTTATTAGACGGATGAAATTTTTACTTTTTGTTGCACTTACACGAATTATCATTCACGAATTACCATTAATGTATGGTCATATTATATATCATTCGGATATTTTAAAAGCTATACATATTTACATATTTCAAGGACGAATAATTATTTCTTTAAAATTAAATTGAGTAATTATTTATTGACAAAGTAGGATGGAATAGAAGATAAAATCATTTTCTGTCACTAAAGTGAGTTTCATTTATATAATACAAATTTTTACTATCAATATTAGTTTATTTTGAATGCATATTTCTTAAAAATAAGTATAATTTTATTTATAGTTGTGTAATATTATTGAATATTATTCAAACAAAATATTTTTTATTAATATTTTTGAAATACAAATACAATAAGGAATAACAATAATGAATGATGATTTGTTTTCTTTAATACATTATGATTTATTCAATTTTTTGGGATATCATGCATTGAACAAGATTAGAGTCAATTAATCCATGTCTTTAGGGTTATCACTAATGTTTTTATATGCCTTACATATAGTTAGGTCTCAAGTTTTTCCCATGTTATTGTAACATGTTGAAAAGGTAATTTTTCCTTTTTTTGGGGGGGAGGTAATTTTTTTGGGGGGGCAGGTTTAGGTGACACATTTCTTTGGAAAATGGGAACTTGCTATGTGGTAAGAGAGATCAATTGCTTTAATGTATCATTTTGGAAAAATTGAATTTGCTATGTGGTAAGAAGATCAATTACTTAGTTGTATCATTGTGTAGGTTGATTGGAAGTTTGACTTGCAAAGGGATAAAAAAGCAAATTGGTTAGGGCTACTCAACATATTTTATTTTTGGTGGAACATATTGTATTTTTGGTTGAAGTAAGCAACAATACCGATTTTCATATATTTGTAAATATTTCAAAATTGAGTTCATCATAAGCTAAATTGGAACTATTGTATTTTTGGTTGAAGGAAGCAACAATATTGATTTTCATATATTTGTAAGTATCTCAAAATTGAGTTTCATGAGAAGCTAAATTGGAACTATAGTGTTGAAAAACTAATTAATGGTGGTTGGAAAGCTTACTTTGGTCTTGAGAAATTTTGATTCTTAAAAAAAAAAAAAGGATTATGTTGAGCTTAATCATAAGCTAAATTGGAACTATAGTGTTCAAAAACAATTTAATGATGGTTGGAAAGCTTATCTTGGTCTTGAGAACAATTGTAAAGTTGTGAAATTTCGATTCTAAAAAAAATAAGATCCTCTTTGACACTCTTGTTATCCCAGTGATTTTTCATCGTTGTGGACATGGATAGTTGAAGAATGCAACATGGAGTTTAGACTTCACTAATTACTAATTAATTTGAATAATTGTCTTTAGTGGCCACAGTTACAACTTACAATAGAACATTTTTCCAAATGAATTATATATGTCATGACACCATTCAAGGATAGAAATTGAATGTTGAGTTTGAATTGTGAGTTGACACAATCAAGTGATTAGAAAGGGTAGGACATGTAATTGAATATCTAAGGATTGTAAAAGTAGGATAATGAGTCTTGGTAGAAACTACAATGTACAATAGTAGCTTGAAAAATATTATCAAATCCATTCAAATGTGACAACTATCATTGTAACTATAATTGAGAATATAGAATAAGAAAACTTTTTTCCAAATGAATTATATATGTAATGACACCATTCAAGGATATAAATTGAATGTTGACTTGACACAATAGTGTACACAGGGTAGGACATGTAATTGAATAGAAGGATTGTAAAAGTAGGTTAATGAGTCTGGGTAGAAAGTACAATGTACAATAGTATCTTGAAAAATATTATCAAATCCATTCAAATGTGACAACTATCTCATTGTAACTATACTTGAGAATAGAGAATAAGAGTGTTTAATTATAATTGATCTTTTCCTTCAAATTTTTAACTGTGTACACTAGAAAATAAAAAATAATGGGTAATAGATATCCATCATAGACAATGGGTTACATGCATATAAATAAAGAGCATGGCCTACAATGTACAATAGTAGTTTGAAAAATATGATCAAATCCATTCAAATGTGACAAATATCCCATTGTAACTATAGTTGAGAATAGAGAATAAGAGTGTTGTTGACGGACGAAATCATTCGTCCATCAATTGAGAGAGTGGAACCGGTCCGGGGTTGTCTAAATAACCCAAGCCGTTTGGAATGAACCACCCTGACGGGTTTAACGGCTCCGTTGGCCGCTCTAAGGTCTCCTAAGAAAACCAAAGAGGAAACTAACCTAAACTAACTAATCTATCTAAAACTAATAAAACTAACTAAAACTAACTAAAACTAATAAAACTAACTACTAAAACTAACTAATATACTAATCTAATTAAAACAAACTACTAAATTAAATTAAAACTAAATACTAACTACTCTAACTATTATATACAATCTACTAATTACTATTATACTAATTCTACTAATTAACCGTCTAGTTATCAATTATAATACAGCTTATTCACAAATATACAATATAGACAACTTGCATATTTAAATAAAACCTGTAAAAATCAAATGCTTTCTATCCTAAGACAGCCAGAGATATTTGTTTTTTGATTTTTATATTTTATGAAAAAGAAATAAAACTACTGAAATTAAACGATCTAATATATTAATTCTAACTTAAACTAATATCTAAAATAAACTACTAATAAAAATAGTGAACAGACAAGCGACTAACTGACCTGGAAGCGCTCCTAATTTGTCCTACGTTTGATGTTTTCGAAGCTGGTCAGAGGAAGGAAATTCGCACCGGTTGATCCAAGAGCTTTTCGTAAACGATCGGCTGGGTTGTTCTTTGAGTTATTTACAAGACAAACAAGACATAAAAGATCATAACAATTATATGATTATAAATCTCTGCAATAAGGGAAACCTGTTATGCAAAAATTTATATTTAACAATTCAATTCATGAAGAAGATAAAACTGTCATTCACAAACTGAATTAGACAATTGTTATATCTTTTATACACTTGGAAGAAACCAGATATGGATTACAGTAATTAAAATTATATCATTTGCACATGATCAAGATAGCTAAAGTAGTCATAAACCATATACAAATTGATATACACAACATGAAACAAAATGTTGATGTAATGAGAAGCTAAAGCTGTGACAAAACACCAAATTCTGCTTCAGTCTATATTAAAACTCCATATCCTTGTTCTCCCATGAATGAGGATGAACATTATTACAAAAATCATAAGTATATATAAGTCTCTCCACAGGGTAAAACCTCCCTGTGGATAATATCAAAATGTTTTACATAATCTGGGAAATATCCAAAAATCAACTAAACTAGGAAATCAAAATGCAAGTGAAATCTTTGAAATATCCCCTAACTGCTCATAAACTCAACAACAATTTCGAATTTACCTGCAATAGAACACAATTATCAAATTAGAGAGATATTTCAGTAACAAAATAACAAAAATTTGATCCTACAGACTTAGCTACAGAATCATCTGATTCTGTAGCTAGTCTAAAATAGCATACAGGACCAGATAGAAATCAAACGAAATCTTTTTAAAACAATCCAATTTAATTTTCTTTTAATAAACATTAAAATTGAATTACTAATGGTTCAAGCAAATTTATCATTCAAATTAAACAAAATAAAAAAGGATGCAATCGAAACAGGATAAGAATGCTCTGTTTTTTAGTTGCCATAAAATCGGATCAGATGGTAACCAAACTGTTTCATATCCAAACAAAATCAAGCAGTGAATCATATTGTATAAGATACGATGTAATCATAATCAATACAATCATAATCGAACACAATCATAATCGATTTGTTACTGCTGTATAAGATTCATATTGTTTTAATCAAATGCCAATATGGAAAAATTGTTACAATTATAGTCAAATAAAATATTCATAACAGCATCAACCAAACTTTGCCATAGACTTCGATTGCTGAGTGTTACACAGTCAACAGACATGACCCAAAATAATGATCACAACCGTCATCAAATCGACAGAGGTGATAATCGTAAACTGGGCAAGAATCGAATCGGATCGTGACTGAGTCAAATATAGAAACAAATCGTAATCCTGGGCATAATCAAAAATTTAAACAATATATTTGTTGTAATATGAATCGGACTGATAACATGGTCAAACAATGCGAATCGATTGGTTGGGTATAACAGCTACGATTCGTATATATTCGCAATTTGGTTATGCAATAATAGAATGGTATTCGAATTGGTCAAAAAGACATGGAATATAAAATCACAACAGTTAACCATTATTGCCAACCTTATCGTATAGAATATAACCAATTCGAAATGAGATATTGACTGTGTTCAAAATTGGAATACCAAAAACAACCTGTGTTTAGAAAAAATATTAACAACTTCAATAATCAATAGAGTATCCAATTGAAGCCAAATTAAAACAATCAAATCTATCCCACGATCAATCGAATCAAAGCCAAATCCAATCAAAACTAAAACGATAACGAAATTTGATTTATCAAAACAAAATTATATACAATAATGCATGCTTATGTGACAAAGCAAATCCACGGTGTAAACAAAGCTTATGAGTTTGTCATATAAACAGGTGATAGTCATACCAGTGAGGTTGCTCGAGCTATGCCAATTTTGAATTGACGACCGCTGTAGCCGACTCCACATTCTTAAACAAAATCGAACCTGTTGTTCGCTGTTTCTTATCAGTGGATGGCATCTTTGCCTTTTGACTGGTGAGCCTTGCAACTTGATCCTCCAGAGCATGAATTCTGGACTGTAGCATTGACACATCAAGGTAATACCTTTCTAACCATGAGCCACACTAATCACATGGTGGAGTAGCTGGTTCAGCTGGAGCAGGAGGGGGTTTTGACGAGTCACCGGGGGTTTCACAAGGCATTTTGATGCCTGGATAATTAGGGTCATTTTGCAAGCAAGGTGGTAGGTTCTTTACAAAATCGTATGCGGGTTTATCACACAGACCTTCTGAATAGGGATACTCACTTGCCAGGTAACGTTCCACCTCTGAGTCAGAATCTTCACTCACCATGATAGGGTCAGGGTTGACAAGAACTTTCAGTTTGTTTCTTGCCATGCGAGATATTAACCGAGCATTGTTTTTTCCTTTGGAATTCACAGTAGGTTTGGCTTTAGGCCTTTTAGCCACGGGTTTAACAATTTCGACATGTTTGGTCACAGAATTGGGTAGGTCAATAGGTGAGTCGGGTAGGGGTTTAGGTAACAGAGCACTGTAAGGCACAGGGGGTACTGACTTGCTCTCGCTCACCATAGGTTTTTCAACCTGTGGTGGGCTTGAGTCCTCAAAATTATTGCGAATAAGAAAATCATTCCAACAGTCTCGGTGTAACCCCAAATGACAAACCACAAGCATTTTAATTAACCCAAAATGAAATAGGCTATTATCGGCTTGGTTCCGTTTGTATCTTTTAGACATTTTAAACAGACTCCTATGCAAGTAGTAAGGCATATTAAGCTCATAGCCCATGAAAACCATAAGTAGCCGAAGGTGGTACAAGAAAATGAAACCATACCGTCCCTCGCAGGTGATGAACTACTTGGTTATCATCAACAAGTCGTGCCAACGTTGCTTGAGCATATTTGCGGGAAAACCTTTGTCACAGGAGCTCACTTTTCATGACTAGAAGAGCAATGTCCACGGGACATCTTCCACTTTGCAATTTTTTTGACCATCTCTGTCCGACAATAGGAAGACCGGTAGCTAAACTAAGAAATTGCTCATCAATTTCCAACTGGACATCCCCAACCTTGGCTCGGCAGCCATCAAAGGTTAATGCAAATTGTCGAGCCATGCTAGGGTTATAGCCATCAAACTTTCGTATGAACAGGAGCCATCCGAATTCCTCAAGGTCACTATAAGCACCGTCGAACATCAACAATGCCTGGCTACCATTGGGTTCAACCCTTACGACCGGAGCCATGGTGCGGGTGCATGGTAGGGTTCGGATTAAACACACAGGAGCAAAATCATTTGGGCTAACAGCTGAGAATGATGAAAGGGGAGAAAATTAATGTACGCGTTCGAGGGTGGTGGGATTATCCACCGCCATGCATAGCAGTAATGACAAGGTACAATGTTGTTCAATCAATCATGACATCATTCAAACCATAATATTCGTCCAACCCAAGAATTAAACTGTGGATGACATACCAATGCACCATTGCATTGTTTGAAACCATGAAACTTCAACGTTAAATCAAACCCAAAGTTAAATATGCGCCTGTAATAATTCAAACCAACGTTAAATAAAAAAAAAAAATGTTTAACCAACACGCCATTGCATAACTTCAAACTATTGCCATTCAATATGAAATCAGACTCATATGTTACCCATGCGCTTGTTGCATAATGTGTAATCAAAGCTTATAACATTGTAACCAATGATTTTATAAAATCGACAAGCTAGGTGCTTATAATAATAAGGATCACATTATATAAAACAAGATCAACCATGACCCTTATGAAATCAAATATAACCCATAAATTTACATGCTCAATACCTTATCAATCAAATAAAAATCAAGTTGCGCAATCAAAGTAAAAACATTCGAATAGGCATAATTTGAAAAATCTTTTCAGCCACATGATAAACTAATGGTAAAGTGCCTTTCAGAATATCAATAAAAGACTGTGACAGTTCAAATAATGATAGAGGAGTTTTCACGCTTTCAGTCGTAAAAACTAAATTAAAACCAATTTGCAAATGTCGCATGAAATGAAAATATCGTCTATTTGCAAAATGCGACAGAAATTTGAAGTTCAAGAGACATAGGTGTAGGTAGCTTATCGGGTAATGGAAAAAATTGAATTGGCTGCCAACAAGTGCTTAATTATAATTGATCATTTCCTTCAAACTTGTGTTATGTACTAGAAAAAAAAATATTGGATAATAGATATCCATTATAGACATTGGGCTACATGCATATACATAGACAACATGGTGAGTCCTTTACATAATCCAATTATAAAGGAAATAAAAAAAAAAAGTGAGAAATGATTTATATCTCTAAAGGTTTGCATGTGATAACAATTCTCTCTCTAAAGAGACGTCTCCTTAAAGCCCTCATCCTCTAGTTCTTCAAAGGGAGGGCGGTTTCAATGCCAGGAGTTTCGTCTTTGAGGAAGAACGAGTTTACATTCAGGTGCAGGTGCTAAGCTTTAACTAATAACATGGTGAAAGGAAGGATATTCCAAAGCCTGGTGCTGGTGCAAAACTTGGTGCTGGTACTGGTGTTGCTTCAACTGAATCTAAATAGTGAATTTTTCACCTCTAAAGGTTTGCATGTGATAGTTACAATTCTCCCTCTAAACAATGAATTTTTCACCTCTAATGGTTTGTGCATGACAACAATCATCCCTTAAATCATGAATTGAATGTTTGTAATAGCTTTTTACATTTAATTTAAATTTTGTTTTTGAAAAGTTCTCAATATTGATGTGAAAAAGTGCATATTTCATTTCAATGTATGTAAAATGAATAAATGTTATATGAAGATGCTATTAGTATATTGAATTAATGAAAATATTATGACTGTACTACATTGATTTTAGTATTTGTATAGTAGATAAAAGCTACATGAAAAACATTTTCTCACTATTTTGAAATAATTGATAATATAGAATTGTACGGAACTCATTATGACTAGTAAAGGAATTTAGTAGCGAGGCAATAAATAACTAATCAATTATATGGTATTTGATTGTGATCACATAATATTGACGGGATTAAACAAATACAAAATAAAAGAATTTGGGATTTCAGTTTTGATAATATCTACATTCTATAGTCCATAATGATTTACATTCAAAATTGATTTCTACATATTCATAAAATAAGTTGTTTGCAACATTGGTTTCATTATATTGGATAGATTTCATTGTTCGTAAAGTAGATAAAGTTCGAATACATTGTTCTCTACATGACTCTTAGCATAGTGCACTGATTTCAATATTTGTACACTGGATAAATTTGATTATTTTGTTTTGTGGATTGATTTCAATGGTGTATTAAGAAATGTGGATTTGAATTCTTGTAAGTTTTATCCTTTTTAGGAGTTTCTTGTGTGCATACAAGCAACCATCTAGTGATTTGATATAAGGATATATAATTTAAACATTGAGCATCATTATGTTTTCTCTTAATGAAAAAATGAATGAGATATAGAGTGAATCACCTCCAACAAATCAACATACCACTAATTGATAAAAATAATACAACTTGGTATTGAACAATATAAGTGAATAATAACACCATTACATTAAAGATATTTTAATTTACTCATAACTGTTGGAGTTACTTCACACACACCTAGGATTTCTTTTTCCTAAGGTTTTTCCTTGTTTATTAGTCATAATTAGTCATTATCCAGTATCCTATATTTTAGGGGAGAATATTCCACCTGGAAAATATTCTATTTCAGTTGACACTTCAGTTTGACCAATTGAGTTGAGTTTAGATGTTGCATTAGTTTTATCACAATGTAGCATTGGGATCATCACCATGCTAATTCGACCTTGCCTTGGGATCATCACAAAAATGACGCATTAGCCTTGATTCCCTGATTTAACTCCTCACTACTCTTTGTTCAGTCATTTAACTGAAGACTAGTTGACTAGTTAACTCAACTAGGTCACAATTCACTCTTGTAACTGCCTAAGAGACTAGACTAGGTGGCAGTTCACTCCCGTAACTATTGGTGTGTGTCCATATCACTCTACACCACCACTATGGCGCATTGGTTCACCTCCAGTGCGCACTCATTGAGATATACATAGTATATCATGTGTAAATTATTCATTATTCATAACGGATAATGAGAATTCTTTCATTCTTTCTCTCCTTCTTCTTCTTTCTCCAATTCTCTCTGAAAATGTGTGTATTATTGTTTAGCTACATCTATTATGTGCAGGTTCAACACATTCACATGGTATCAGAGCCGACAGACTGCTAAGAAAAACCTACACCAATTTTGTTTGTAGGTACAAAAGATTGAAGACAGCGAAAAGATGGATTTCCAAAAAGAATTTGTTCTTACACCTTACAACTATTTTGCATGGAAGGAGAAAATAGTCATACATCTATGAAGTAGAGGGTTGTATATGTTAACCTTGAATACAGATACAGAACCGACATCATCCATATAAAAATCCAAGTACTTGAATCGCTAGGATGAGGCACTCGGTACAATTTGCAGTCTTATTTCTCCCAATCTCCTTTTTCACATATCTTCCTGTAAGACTCCCATTGAAGCTTGGACCACCTTGGAAGGGATCTTTGGAAAATCGAATGAGATGAGGGGACACATGATGGAGGTGGAGCTGCTCACATTAGATCCAAAAAGCTTCGAAAATATCCAAGATTTCTTTACAAAATTCAAGTATTTACTGTCGCAACTCAAAGCTTGCGGGGTTGATAAATCAAAGGAGGAGAAACAAATGGTTATCACCATTCTCTCCAATATTGGTCCTGAATTCTCTGTATTCGTATCCACATTCCATACTTTCAGATTCGCCTCTTGAGCCACCTGGAATATGCCTTCTCTTGAGGACTTTATCGAATCCCTGACATAAGAGCAAACCAAGATCATCAACATGGGCACAATCAAAGGCCAAAGGGAACATGAACTCACTATGCATGATGGCAGCCACAAATATCAGAAATCTAATGATAAAGATAAACGAAAATCTTATGCACATCCGAAGAAGGAAGGGTACACAAAACCCTTCATCGATGCCTCTGGATCCAAAGGGGAAAAGGGAAGAAAAGGGGAGAAATGCACATATTGTCAGAAAGGATTCCATTTGGAATATGAATGCATGCAAAAGAAAACAAATCTGATGTCTCAAATACTTCAGCAAAATAACCTTGGATATCACACCCCCAAGGGTGACAAGAAGAAGAAGCCAAAAGATCCAAATTCCAAGAAAGGAAATTGTAGCCATGCCTTGATTGCAATCAGCTCCTCTCCCAATGTTTGGATTGTAGATTCGGGAGCATCACATCACATGGTTGCCTCATAAGCAGTTTATTCTTCATTGGATGCATGTAAAGGTCCTCCTATTCTGATGGGGGACAACTCTTCTGTCAAAGTCACCGGCAAAGGAAGGATTGAACTCACCAACAGAAACTTCGAGAACGTGTTACATGTTCCCAAACTTTATGTCAACCTTCTCTCTGTGTATCAGATGACGAATTCTAGCACTGGAAATAAATTCATATTCACACAAAATTCCATGGACATCTACAACATGCAAACCAATTCCGGGGTTGCTACCGGTGAGGTAAATCATCAGTCTAGATTGTATATATTTTCTAAATTCATTGAACCCGATTCTGCTTTACTACTTACTCACGCTGATGAAAGTAGTAGGATATGGCACAAAAGGTTTGGACATTTGAATTTCAGATACATGCAACAACTTAGAAAGCAAAGATTGGTTGATGGTCTACCAAAAATCCATTTCTCCAAGGGAGTGTGTGAGGGATGTGTTCTCGGAAAACACGCTCAAGAGAAATTTGACAAAGCAAAGTCTCAGCGAGCTTCCGCACCTTTGGATCTGATCCACAGTGACCTTATGGGTCCTTTTTCGCATCCATCCATCAGAAAAGCGAAATTTGTTCTCATTTTTGTTGATGATTTCTCACGTTTTACTTGGATCTACTTTCTCAGGAAAATATCTGAGGTTTTTCAACACCTCAAAGATTTCAAAGCCTTGGTTGAGACACAGTACAGAAAGAATATCAAAGTCCTCCAAACTGATAATAGGGGAGAGTATGTAAATCATGTGATCCATAATCTTTTCCATGAGGCAGGGATTCGGTTGCAACACACAGTTCCCTATACTCCACAACAAAACGAAGTTGCTGAGCAGAAAAACTAATCTCTAAAGGAGATGGCATCTTGCATGCTACATGAAAAGTGTCTACCACAGAGACTATGGGCTGAAGCACTTAATTGTGCAACATACATCCAAAATAGATCTCCCCATATATATGTCAACGATAAGGCCCCCTATGAGGCTTGGAGTGGCCTCAAACTGGAAGTGACCCACTTTCACATTTTCGGTTCACATGCATGGGCCATGATTCCCTCTAAAAAGAGGAAGGCACTTCATCCACAAAGCACTGAGTGCATTTTTGTTGGATACCCCGATGGTGTGAAGGGATATCGGCTTAATGATCTTTCCTTGGACCATCTCATCATTGAGCGTAGTGTCCAATTCGAGGAAAGTGTCTCGCATGTACCTCAACAGCCGCTTGTAGACACCTTCACTCTTCCACCTGTCTGAGATGATGAGCATGCACATGTCGACTCTTCTTTAGATGAGAGTTCTAATTCATAGGACTCGGATGATTCAGATTCAGAGTCAGTATAGTCGGATGTAGAGTCATAGCATCTAGATGTAGATGCAGTTGCAGAGCCAGAGAAGAGACCCAAGTGAGCACATACTACTCTTCAGGATGCAAGGGATCTCATTGGTGATCCAACCAATACTAGGAGGAATCGATCTGATTTTGAGGAGCCTCCTATTGTACTCACTACCACTGAACCATTTCCCTCTAGGCATGTTTTATTGGTTCAGTATTCAGATCCATAGTCTTATGGCAAGGCTATTGGAAATCCCTTTTGGGAATCTGCCATGCAGGAGGAGTACAACTCCCTCCTTAGGAACCAGACTTGGGATCTGGTTCCCCTTCCTTCTGGAAGGGAACTTGTCATATGCAGATGGGTCTATAGGACCAAGAGCGTAGCAGATGAAAAAATCATCAAATAGAAATCTAAGCTTGTCACCAAAGGATTCCAACAGGTTCATTGTATTTACAATGATGAGACCTTCCCTCCAGTAGCGAAGATGGATTCCATAGGATTGGCACTTCCCATTGCGGTAGACAAGGGATGGGAAGTTCATCAGATGGACTTGAAGAATGCATTTCTTCATGGTGATCTCTCTGAGGAGATCTATATGGAGCAGCCTCACAGATTTATGCAGGACTCATCTTTGGTCTATCGATTGAAGAAGTCACTTTATGGCCTCAAGCAGGCTCTGAGGGCATGGTATGCCAAGATGGACTCCTACCTGTTGTCACAAAACTTTGTATGCTATAAATTAGACTTGAATGTCTACATGATCAGGATGACTGATTCACTTCTACTTTTATTTCTGTATGTTGATGATTTGTTGATCACTGGGTGCTCGAATTCAACGATTGCTACAGTCAAGAGGATTCTACATGACAAGTTTTTGATGACGGACATGGTTCCACTACACTTCTTCCTTGGACTCAGTATCAATCAAGATGTATTAGACATCAAACTATCTCATGCCATGTATGCACGATATCTCCTTGAGAGATTTCACATGACAGACTACAAGTCTGCTCTGACTCCTTTCCTATCAAGATTAAAACTTGAGTATGGAAGGGAGACTCAACTGGTTGATATTACACTGTACAAAAAGCTAGTGGGGAGCTTGTCGTATCTCACACATTCCAGACCAGACCTCTCATATGTAGTTGGCATAGTTTCCAGGTTCATGCAGGAGCTGTATGAGCTACATTGGAAAGATGCAAAGTGTATATCTCGATACGTACAGGGCACCATCACCTTTGGTATTCATTATGCAACATATTCTACATTATATCTCATCAGGTTTACTGATTCCGACTGGGTTGGCGATAACACTGATCGCAAGTCCACATCTGGTTACTCACTCAGTCTTGGTTTTGGGCCTATTTGTTGGTCGAGAAAGAAGAAAGATGTCATTTCTCTATCTTCAGCCGAGTCAGAGTACAGAGGAGTAGTTAACATAACTATTCAGGCTGTGTGGCTACAAAATTTTCTCACTGAGTTGGGCATTTAGTTTCATCAATTGATCGTCATCTTGTGTGACAACTAGAGCACTCTGAAGTTATGCAAATATCTGGTTCAGAGGCGGCAACAGAAGCACATTGAGATCCATATGCACTACATCTGGGACTTAGTACATGAGGGGATCATCGACTTACAGTTTCATCCTTCAGTAGAACAGACGACACACATATTAACCAAGACCTTCACTGAGAAGAAGTTCCATTCTCTGCGAAGTCGTCTTGGAGTGAAGGACAGTTGCCTAGCAGCTGTAGTTCTTATTTTTACATAAATTGAACCTTGAGGGGCGGGGGGGGGTTTCCCATGAGGTTTTCCTTCTTTCCTCACTTTATTTTCAGTGTATCTTTTGTATTTGGGTACCTAACATGGCCTTGTTGTCGGGACCCATTCTTTATTTTCACCATAGTGATGTTCAGGGGGGGTGTTATAGTTACTTCACACACACCTAGGATTTATTTTTCCAAAGGTTTTTCCTTCTTTATTAGTCATAATTAGTCATTATCCAGTCTCCTATATTTTAGGGGAGAATATTCCACCTGGAGAATATTCTCTTTCAGTTGACACTTCAATTTGATTACCTGAGTTGAGTTTAGATGTTGCATTGGTTTTATCACCATGCAACATTGGGATCATCACCATGCTAAGTCGACCTTGCCTTGGGATCATCACCAAACTAGTGCATTAGCCTTGATTCCATGAGTTAAATCCTCACTACTCTCTATTCAATCAGTTAACTGAAGACCAGTTGACTAGTTAACTCAATTAGGTGGAAGTTCACTCCCATAACTGCCTGAGAGACTAGACTAGGTGGCAGTTCACTCCCATAAATATTGGTCTGTGTCCAGATCACTCTAGACCACCACTATGGCACATTGGTTCACCTCCAGTGCACACTCATTGAGCTATACTGAGTATATCATGTGTAAATGATTCATTATTCATAACGATTAATGAAAATTCTTTCATTCTTTCTCTCCTTCTTCTTCTTTCTCCAATTCTCTCTACAAATGTTTGTATTATTGTTTAGATAGATCTATTCTGTGCAGTTTCAACACATTTACAATAACCACATCTTTCAATCATAATCCAAATAATCCAACGAAGCAACTTGCATTGATATAAATTACCATGCTAAGTTAAAATGACTGAAATTAAAATCTAGTCACTCATTGTGTTGGAAATTGTAATTCTTCAAATTGTAGAGCATTGTAACCCTAAAATACAAACACCTTTATGAATTATGATTACTCCATTGGAAATCGTAATTATGAAACAGGGAGATCATTAGAAATTTCAATGAAAGTTTTATTTTTTTTTCCAAGGAAAATTTCACAGAAAACCCTTCAAGTACTTCCCCATTATCCATGGGTGGTAAATAGAGTAAACCATGGGCCTTTATTATGGATCTTAACCCCAAGGGGATCAAGAGATTCAAGCCTATAACATCCCCAATTTTGGGGGAGATATCTCACATATGGATCATGACCACTTGAGATAACCCTTGGGGTTAGAGAGTTCTATTAGCTTAGTCGAGTGAGTCATATAATTGAAATAGATAAAAAAAAATAAAGAAAAAATGAAAAAGGAAATATAGTCTTCCATTATGAACGATTTTCATTCCTTCATTAAGAAAATAACCAATTTACTTGAATAAAAAAAAGAAAAACATTTTTTGGTATTGGTACTTATATGTGCAAGAAGTTATAAATGAGAAATAACAAGTGAATAATAAGAAATGAAATTTTATAAACAAAGAGGAAATTGTTTCAATCCATTGATTTCAATGACAATATAGTATGTTGATTTCAACACTAATACAATATGTGCTATGTAAAATAAGCCTAATACCAATTAAGTAGTTGCATTGATTTCAACAATGATATAGTTTCAAATAATAGGGTGCATGATCTGAATTATTTTTGGAGCGAAATGAAAGTAGAGATATTACAATGAAATACACATAAAAATTTCCAGAAACAGAGAAATACTACAATACATGATTTCTATTAATGAAAGAAATGTACAAAGATGGTAAAAATACATAGTGCAAGACTCGCTAGAATGGTGGCATCTTTATCTCTGAGAAGAGATGTCAAGGATATGCTCATTTGCTAGAAGATGATTATAATGAGGCTTTGAAGGCCTTTTTATGATAAACATGAATGGGAAAACCCTAGACATCCATAAACCTAACCCTAGGAGATGAAGCGCCAAAAGTCATGTGGGCCCCGTTGGGGTAAGTTAGTACATTAACTTATCGAGGTCTTAAATTTTCTATACGATCTTCATTTTAGGCGCGTGATAGCCCATTGGAAAGGTATTTTCTAGAAATACGCATTATGCCATCAAAATCTAACTCTGTCTACAGTTTGACTGTGGAAATCCAATAAAACATTGTTTAGAGCCCCAAAATAGCCCCGAAAGTACCAGAAGATGTATTGACATGAAAAAGTCTAAAATAAGCCAGTTGGAATAGGTGGAAGGCCACCAATAACCACCTGGATGTTGTGTAGGGCTTCAAGACAACCCCATAAGTGCATAACCCACAATTACAAAGAAATGTCCCAATGACAGAGAAACATGATGAATTGAAAATTATCAAGATGATCCAGTTGGAATTTGGAATGGGTGGGTGGCCACCAATATCCACTTGGATCAATCCTCCCCCCTTATGAAGCAATGGTATCCATTGCATTGAGTGCTCAAGGAAGAGGGGAAATCTTTTTATGAATCTGAATCTTGGTGAGTTGCATGCCTTGTTGGAGAAGTTGCAGTGCTTGGTCTATGGAAGGTTATCATGAAGCTATTGTTGGCGGGGTTGAATCTGTTCCACCAACCTATTGTCTCTGGGCTTGACGGGGCATTGTGTAGGCACCATTGTAGGTGAAGAAACAATATCTTGTTTCTCTTCTGCAATCTGTTTTTGTTGGATAGAAGGTGTTGAGGCTGCAATGGTTGTAGTGGCCTTCTGTGCATCCTTTGAATATACTATGAAGAGGATGAATTTTGTAGTATGAGAGATTAACTTGTAGCACTGTTTTGGTGGAACAGTAGTCAGAACTACCTCTGGTATCTTGTAGAGTTGACCCCCTAGATTAATAATGAGACTACGACGTTGAGACTGATAAACATCATGACGTTTCCACATATATGACTGGCCCAAAATAACATCACAGACATCAAGAGGGGAAACATCACACACTACCTCATCCTTGAAGGGATGGATGCCATAGGACAGGCAACATTGTGTTGGGAACTTTAATTGTATAAATAAATAGATAATTAAGGTGTTCAATATAAATTGTCAAACTCAGGGAAGTTTTGTTATTGCAAGATAATTGTGCATAGTCTATTCTATATTGATGAAAACAAACACTAATCAAGTTGTAGTATTGAAAGAAACAGATTTTTGGAAAACTGAACACTAGCACAAGTTGCTGACACAGCTGGAGTTCTAATCTACTGTTGCAAGATTGGAATCACACTTGCATAATTTGAATCTAGATTGATGAGTGCATAAGAATCTTGGATTATCTATTTTATTCTTGTAGAAGGGAATTCTGTGCTAATTACCGAAAAGAAATCTACTTTAATTGTAGGAAGGAAATTCACACTTCTAATTACTTTTACTTGAAAACTGAGATTTAATCTAATAAAGAAAAAGGGAAAACAAATCTCCAGCAGTATTCAAAAATTGACTCTAACTTCTCATGAGACTCACTGATGCGCATTTAATGGGAAAGAACTGAACTGTAATAGCAAATGTATTCTTAGAAATGCTAAAAAAATAAATCATTCAAATCAAAGAAGTTAATCTCAAAACATAAAAACATCAAAACATAGGGGAATCTGTGAGGAAGGTGGGCCATTTCCTTCTCACTGAATCCACTCTAAAATAGGCTATCGTAGGTTAAAGAAACTCAATGCACTTCTTTATTGATTCGCAAAAAGGGTTTAGATACAATATGCTCTTTCTTCACTCTCAGTTCCAGAGCTATATTTCGGTGTCAATGATTACAAAATATCTTCTATTTAAAGACATAGTCATTTAGTTCAAAACGGACTCAGAAAAGCCTTGAGAATCCCATATTCTCAAGTTGTTTGTAAGATACAAGAGATCTATCATATTCACCAAATCTGGAGAAAGAATCAGTGTGAGCCAAAACATGTAACAACAGAGGATCAATCTTCAAGATTCGGATTTCAGGATCAGTGGCCATATGTTGCAGCGAGTGTAACAAATTTTAGGATTGTTGTGCATCTGTTTTAGTTGGTGTAAAAGCTTCCAAGATTAGTGGGCGTATGTTCCAGCAAGTGTGACAGCTTCCAGGAAAGGCGTGCAGTTGTTGTAGTCATGTAACAACATGCAAGACTAGCGCACAACTGTAACAATTGGTGAAACAATAACGATCTTTCTTCAAGTCTTGGTTGTTCTACACATTTTGATCATTAGTTGCACATTTATGCGTAAAATATGAGAAATACTACAAATCAAGCATGTTAAGTAAATAAGAATATCAAAGCAAGATTAATGACTCATACCTTGGGAAAAAGGGTCTTGGCAACATTAAAGTAAGCATTTAGGATAGAAATGATAAGGTTGAAAGGGTAAAAGATATAGTGAAAAAAGGACATTTTTGGGTCCTAACATGCCTCCCAACTGAATACATTGCATGTTTTCATGAAAAACACTTTCAAACCTTACACTAAATCTAAGTTAGGGAGATGACTCCTCTCATGTAAACTGCTAAGACAAATCGCTAAGCACCGGTATGGAAAACCGTGTGTACCCCCATTATCTGTTAGCTCAAAAATTTGTCCTTCTTGCCTTGTCTTCAAGAACCGAATGATTTTAAGTGTGTAACAGAGGTTCTTGTGTTTGATTTGTTGGTGAACCAACAACTACTCTATTACGTTGAGATCTCCTCTACCTTATTGGTTCTTGTGGAGCAGTAATGTCATATTCTGTCTTGACTGAGAGATTGACTGGTTCTTCAAGCTGACCAGTGACTGGTGCTTTCACTACTTTATACCCCTCCTCAAAATAAATATTACCACATTCAAAGCACATGATCTCTCTATTTTGTTCCATAAAAACTTTTGTGAGTGATAATATGTCCAAGCCTATCCCCTCTGGATTCTTCTGACGAGCAACCTGCAATTCTTCCTTTAAGGAAGCCAACTCTGCTTTGAGGCTATCATTCTCCTTTAATAGTTAAGTAATCCTGGAATTTTTTATATCCTTGATCTTCTTCTCAATTTGAGCAAAAAGTTGAGCAAGTGGCACATCCTTGCTAGTTTGTGTAACTAGTTCTTCTGTGTCAGATACCCCCAGGACTTGTTCCTGTGGAATAGTTGATTCTATCCTGACTAATTCTTATGGAATAGTCTTTGCCTGGGTAGTTGGTTCTTGTGTAATAGCTAAATTAGGGATGGTTGTATCTTGTTGAACAGTCTCTTCCTAGGCAGCTAGTTCCTGTGTAACAACCATGTCATTTGAGGGGATTGGTTCTTATGTGGTAGTCTCTCTAGTAATGGAGGGTAATGGAAAAAGAATAGGTATTTCCTATTCCATATCCTTCCATCCAATTTCTGCTTCAGTAGACCTCGCTGACCGAGTTCTCCTCCTAGGTAAAGTAGAGACAAAAATATGGTCTTTATTTTTTGTGGGCTTCAGAGAAGGAGGGTGTTTTGCAACAATCTCACAAGGAGAAGGAGGGCGTTCTTCAACAACCATACAAGGAGGAAATTATGGAATTCTGGGGTCTGGTATAATCTGTACTTCATCACTCATTGAGTGATGCACATAATCATCAAGCGGAGCCGATGATTCTGATGTAAATCATGTATGTTCCTCCTGTAATGGAAAAATGGTAGCCTGAAATTCCTTGCACAAGGTGAAACCTGGAATACGTACCTCCATAAATTCTGGTAGGGTCTAAGTATGAGAAGAATCAGGACACTCTGTGGCAGCATCTGGTACAACCCTATTGATGCCTCTCTTAGATTTTCTTGTAGGATGACGTTTTCTTTTCTAAGGTGATTTAGTAGTAGTGATAATAGGGGTCCGAACTGCTATTACAGGACTAGGAGGGTTTCTTCTGTCGATTTTCCTCTGAGATTCTCTTCTAGATTGATGTCTAGCATTCTGAATCGATTCATTGGTGAATATAGTAGGTGTTGGAACTGTTTTTATAGCAACTGGAGGGTTTTGAGTTGTTGTCGGTGCCACAGGAGAAGGAGTCGAGGTACTTGCAGTTACAGTGGATGTTGGAATTGTTGTTACAATGGATCTCTCTGACCTATTTCTTTTCATGGTTAGTGTAAAGAAAGAAGGAAGGGTTTTCCTTTTCTTAGATTTAGGGGTCAGAGGGAATTATTGAACAAATGTTTTTGCAGCAGAGGGCTACAACTCAGGGACTGTGCTGTCAGTTACTGGCTCAACCACAACTAAAGGCATAGGGTTTAACTGTTCTGGTTCAATACTATCGAGGCATTTCTGAGCAGTGTGAGAGGTTCTTCTAATTTGGATTTTGGCATTCGGAGTTGACTTACAGGTAGTCACAGTTAGGGATTTAACTGCTGGTGTAGTCAAGGGCATAGGGTTTGACTGTTCACAGTTGACAATAACAGTAGGCACAAGAATTGGTTGTTCAGGGTTGGATATTATAGAAGGCACAGGATTTGGCACAGGCACTTTGGGTAATGGGTCATTAGGGATTACCATTCCTCTCTGAATTAAAAACCCTATGAGTTTGTGAATGGAAGGATAATTCATGGGGTTCTTGGATTTCTGGACAAAGTGAGCCATATTATGCAAGCAATGAAGAAGGTAAAAGGGAATGTTTATTAGCTTGTGATGTCTCAAATGTGACAATAGAACAAAATCAGAAAAATAAACAACTTGATATCTCCCTTCACATGTAATGTACCTTTTGACGAATTCTAATACCTTCCCCCATGGATCTGGTAAGGAACTGACATCTGCACCTCATCCTTTCATCTATACTCACTCATTGCCCATGAGAAAACCCTTCTATGCATTGGGAAGATGTGCTTTCATGTTAAACCATTTTTCTCCTATGGTTGGCAACCCTATCACAACGGCTATGCTCTCTTCTGTCACTGGAATCCACACTCTGTGCACCATTGAATAGCCGTCTACGAGATTCTGAATGAACTCTAAGATTTATGCTTTATTAAACCCATGTAGCTTATTAAAATAAGAAATTCAACCACCTTGTAGAAAAATTTGATAAACATCCGGGTGCAACAACAATGCATCCATATTTTCTGGTTCATATCTCATGGATGTTCCTCCCATGATGTTGCATTTGTATTCGATAGTAAATTAGGAGGAGAATCCGACACATAAACTAGAGATAGAGCAAGGTAGAACGTGCATTTTCATGAAGAGAACAGTGTCGAAACGAAAATAAGCGTGGTTGAAAGGTGACAGAGGTGAAATATAAAAAGGGATTTTTCTGTTAGGTATACGTGGATTTTTCGTTCCCCCCCCAACTAATCTGATTGGCTTGGGGTTTAACGAATTTAGGACAACCGATAGATAGGCATCAATGAGTGTTTTCATATCCCTATCACTTAAACACATAAAATTAGTATAATACCTCATAACTTACCACCTGAACTTATCTGTCAGAGTAACTGCACTATCCAACCGCCATTTTGATCCACATGGAATAGCTGTAATAATGAGAGATGGCTCTGGAAATTGAGAAATAATGATATGAAAAGTGGAGCATAAGTGGAGTCCTTTCTGTGGTTGAAAAGTTGGAAAGTTGCGGATGTGGAGTTAATTAATGATGAAGTGGCTCTTGTGGGGACAGAGAGCATAAAGTAATTTTTGAAAAATGGCAGAAATCTTGACAAAACAACAATGTTGTCGTATGTAGAAATGGAAGAAATGCTAAAGAAAATGGGTGAAACAGCGTAGAAAATAGCCAAAAGGAATAATAGCAGTAGGTGTATCAGTAGATATTTTGGCCGGAATGGTGGAATTAGGTGTAGCAGTATGTAAATTGGTCAATTTGTCGTAAAAGAGTGTAACAACATGCAAGGAAAAAGAGTCGGGAAAATGGTGTAACAGCATAGAAATCGGTCATGTGGTCGGAAAATGGTGTAACGACACATGGTCATGTGGTCGGAAAACAGTGTAACGACATATCTTCATGTGGTCAGAGAATGGTGTAATGAGACATGGTGTAACAACATGTAATCCTGCCAAACACAGAATCACTTAGTTTTTAGGAAGTTTTTCAACTTCCAGAAACTAATCCTTTGGCTCCTTTTGTTGTAATCTACCTTGTTCTTCAATCTATCTGCACACAAGTAACTACCTGATACCTTCCTAAGCTAAATTTATTAATGAAGTATAAAAAATTTGAAAAAAAACGAATAGAAAAATTCAATTTCACAGAGTTTATTTATATACAATGTTTTATTGAAAAAGAGGAAAATTCTAAGGTATAGAAGGGGGAGAAGCAATCTCCTTTTCCTTCAAAAATTGATAACCTGTATCGACTGTACATCTGGATGTAAATTTTGTCTTGGAAAGTGGATGTCAATACAGGCACAAGCGATGACCATTTGCATGCAACTTTATATTGGATCCATCAATAGTGATCAACCTGACTATCCCATTGGAAAAAACAGTGTCTACCTCATAAGGCCCTCACCATCATGTGCGCAGCTTGCCCGGAAATTATTTAAAGCGTGAATCATACAACAAGGCCCAATCTCTCTTTTTGAACAATTTCTTCTTGATGACTCGATCATGCCACTTTGTTCTCTGTTGTTGAATCATTGTGGTTTGATGAATGGCGTCCAAACACTTCTCATCTAACTCATTGAGCTGCTGCAGTCTGGCCTTTTGTTCCATAGTCAAGTCGAGATTGACTGTTGATGCAGTTCTTAGGGTTTTGATTTCGAATTCAGTAGGAAAAATAGGGCTCTTTCCATATACCAGTTCATAAGGAGAAAAACCAGTTGTGTTCCTCCAAGTCGTTCGATAAGCCCATATAGCTTCATGCAATCTGTCACACCAATCCCTATGATGTTCCCTTACTTTCTTTGTAAGAATAGATTCTATGACTTTGTTTGTACTTTCCACTTGGCCATTACCTTGTGGATGGTATGGAGAAGTTGTTCTATGCAAAACATGATATTTATTGAGTAGGGCTTCAAACTTATGTGATGTGAAAGGCCCCCCCCCAGTCAGTTGCTAATTCTCTGGGAACTCCAAACTTAACAAATATATCTTCAAACAAGAATTCTAAGACAACTTCTTTTGAGGCCCCGATGATTGCTTTTGCCTCTACTCACTTTGTCACGTAATCTGTGCAGACCAATGTATAGACTTTCTGATTAGAAGGTGGGTTAATGGGCCCTATAAAATCCATGGCCCATCTCTCAAAATCTCTAACACTACTTGAGGTAGGAGAGGCATATCATCCCTATGATTTGGCTAACCCATGCGTTGGCAACTGTCACAGGCTTGGACATATTTCTTTGCATCTTGAAATATTGTGGGCCATAAATAGCCCATCCTCAAAATTATATGCCCAGTCCTTTTATCAGCAAAATGACCTCCACAAGAGCCATCATGGAAAGCTTTAATCATATCATAAACTTCATCATCCCTAACACATCTCTTGATTTCTTGATCCAGGCCTGTGTAGAAAAGGTATCCCTCTATCCAACTATACCGAACACTCTTCTGAATAATCTTCCTTCTTTCTCTTGGAGATAGATGTGGAGGTACCTTCCCTGCAACCAAATAATTAGTAATTTCTGCATACCAAGGTGAGTGAGTAGATACTGCAAACAAATGTTCATCTGGAAAGGAATCATCTACTGGTGAATTATCATCATTTATATGCAATCTTGAGAGAAAATCAACAACCACATTTTCTTTTCCTGGTCTATCTACTATAGTGATGTCAAATTATTGAAGTAATAACAACCATCTTGTTACTCTGGCATTAGTAATAGGTTTATTCATCAGATATTTAATTGTTGTATGATCAGTATGAATAAAAGTAGGATAACCAGTGATATAATGCCTGAATTTATTGATCACATAAACTACTGCCAAGAATTCTCTTTTAGTAACTGTATAATTTAACTCACCAGGAGCCATGTTCTGGTTGATATAGTAGATAACATAAGGATATTTGTCCTCTTGTTTCCCAAGTACTTCACCAATTGCATTGTCTGAGGCATAAAAAGAAATGTGAAAAGGCATGGCCCAATTGGGCCCTCTCAAAATGGGAGCTGTGGACAAATTCTATTTCAGATCTACAAAAGACAGTTCGCAATTGTCACTCCAACGAAAGTCAACATCTTTTGTTAATAGAAAAAATAAGGGAGAGGCAAGTTTGGATTTTTTTTAATGAATCTCTTGTAATATCCAGCATGCCCTAAAAAAATTCTTACCTCTTTCTGAGTTGATGGGGTTGGAATGTCCAAAATTACCTGGATTTTGGCTGGGTCTACCTGAATTCCTGCATAAGAAATGAAGTGTCCTAGCACCACACCTTCACTCATCATCATATGACACTTTTATGTACTTAGATAAAGATGAGACTGTATAAATATTTTGAGCACTCTTTCTAGATTAGACAAAGCTTCATCGAAATCAGTATCATAAGGTGTAAAGTCATCCATAAATATTTCCATATAGTCATTCACCATATTAGAGAAAATACCAATCACAACTCTTTGAAAAGTGGCTGGTGCATTACACAAACCAAATGGGAGAACCTTGTATGCAAATGTACCCCAAGGGATGGTAAAGGTGGTCTTATCTTGGTCCTGTGGAGCAATTTTTATCTGGTTATAGCCACTAAATCCATCTAGGAAAGAGAAAAACGTTTTCCCAGATAAGTTGTCTAGAACCTAATTAATAAATGGCAGAGGGAAATGATCCTTCTGCGTGGCCTTATTCAGGGATCTATAGTCCACACACACTCTCCATCTACCATTCTTTTTAGGCACGATAAACAATGGTGGAACCCACTCGCTGTCTAATATAGGGTAGATGAATCCAACATTGAGAAGTTTCTGAAGTTCTTCCTTAACAATTTATTTAAGATTAGGGTTCATCCTCCTTTGGGTTTGGAAAATGGGTTTGCATTCTTCCTTGATGTATATATGGTGGGTGCATAGTTCAGATGAAATTCCTTTCATTTCCATGTAATCCCAGGCAAATGCTTCCTTATATTCAATTAGTAACTTCATCAATCAGCGAGTTTCAACAGAAGATAAATCAGGATTGATGTTCAGGCATTTTGCAGGTTCGATTTCTACAACGATACTCTTTGAACTGACTTTAGGAAATAATTCAATTGTTTTAGTAATTGTTTTTCCAACATTTGTTGTTTCAGCTAGATTAGTTTGATTTACAACAGTTTTAGAAAATGTTTCTGGGATTGTTCCTTCTTGGGAAATAGGGTAAAAGATTCTACTCAATAAGTGGTGCATGTTCTGTGTAACATCAGAGGGGTCACAGATAAAGAAATTGATCAACTCATCCTCTGTCTCATCTTTGAAACTCATGGATTTTCCTATGGTAACACATGTAGAGCACTTTCATCATCAATGTCCATCCATAAAGAATTTTTGGGTTCCATATTGGGTGTAGCATGAGAATAAAGGGTAAGTTTCTTGGTGTCATAACCATCAAAGATGGTCATTGAACCAGATCTATAGCCAATGAAAGCATCGACTATAGCTAACCAAGGTCTTCATAGAATTAGAGGGTGGCCTCCCAGACGGTTTTTGAGTTGCAATATGACAAAATCGACAGGATACTCCCATGAATCAAATGAGATAACTAGATCACCGATTACTCCTTCTGGTCTGATAGTAGAACGATCAGCTAATTCTAAAACAGTAGGAGTAGGTTGAACTTGCATTCTGAGTTGTAGCAATTGTGTAGTCTCTATTGGCATAATGTTAATTGCTTCCCCTAAATCGACTAACACATGGGAAATAAATGTTTGTCCAATTTTGACAGTGACTGTAGGGTTTCCTGGGTCACCATATTTCATAAGTGGGGTTTTTCCTAACATCAGTTTAGACAATTCTCCCACTACATGTACTATGAGGGGGTCCCTAGGTTTCTTTCCAGGCCATTTGATACAGAGGCCTCTCATAGTATTCACATAAATAGGGACATCCCTAATCGCTTGCAATAGTGGAATGTTGACATGCATATTTTGCAATTCTCCTAAGAGATTGAAGGATGGTAATTCCACAATTTTGGTAATCTCCAGTATTTTAGGGAATGGGGGGGTCTACTAATTCTATAATAGGTTGGTCAATTTCTTCTCTATCAGCAGATGGTTTTTCCCTCGATTCCTTGTTTGATTCTGAAGATGAAGAATCTTCAATTATTGGCTCGACTATTCTCCCTGATCTCAATTTTATCTCATCACAAGGCATAGGAGTAATAGATAGAGCTAGAACATTGTGCATATCAATATTCTCAACGGCCTTATTATTTGGATTTGGGTTAGGTTGTATAGGCATATAAGGTCGTAAGGGAGGATTTTTTTGGGGGGCATTGGGAGGTAACTGCAGCTTTTGCTGCTAGTACTGAGGTTGGAATTGTTGTTGATAGGGGTTCGATTGGTGATGGTTTTTATAAATAGGCTATTGTTGAGGGCCTCTCCAATATGGGTTCCATTGCCCATGGTGATTTTGTTGTTGGGGCATAGGTAACCATGCATTAGGATCCTGATAAGGAGGGGGGATCTGATTTGGAGAGGGGGCATTTAATTGGCTGTATTGAAGCTGGTTGTTTGCATTATTCCAATAATTAAGTGATGCAAGAGAGAATTGGGGGTTTGTTCCTTGACCTCGTGGTTGCCATTGTCTCCTCTATGTAATTAGATAGGCAACCTCTGCTTTCTCATTTGTTGCCTTCATTGATGCTTTTACACCTGGTAAGGAGGGACATTTCTCAGTGGGATGATCCAATTCAAAAATAAGACATACCTCAACACTGTTCAGTGGGCACTCCCTTTTTGGATGTTTGTCTCTGCACTTCAGACAGAAAATGGACAATGCCTTTTATGCTTCTGCTTGTTTATTTTTAATCTACATAGTATCAATTTGTGAAGCAAAAGAGTTAATCATCTCTGTTTTGAAATCTTCTAACACGTTACCTATTTCTTCTCTTGTTGCCCCTCCATTGGCTGATTTCTGTACCCTTGAAAAAGTGGTATCCCTGGTAGTTGACTTATTCCTTGTAGATCCTCGAGAGCATCTCTTACAAAGATTTACAATGTCATCATAGAATTCCTTAGGTATATCTCCCTTGCCCAACATATTCAACATATCTAAACAATCATCTCTAACTCCTTTTAGCAAAATAGTTTTAAGAATGTCCTTACTCACATCTAGATGTCCGGACCTTTGTATATTATATTGGAGTCGCTCCACAAAATATTCAAGGGTCTCGTCCTCATTCTGATACATTTTGAACAATTCCTCTCTTTGTTCCCTTGTTCGACAGTAGTCTTGGTACTTTTTCAAGAAAATATGCCTCATTTGTCCCCATGTTAAAATATTCTCTCCTCCAAGGCTCATGAGCCATCTTAACACATTACCCTTCAATGTAGCTAGAAACAATTTAAGCTTTTGTGCAGTGGTAGTGTAGTCATAGCTTCTACACAGAATATCAAATTCAAACAAAAACTCATCTCGATCCTCTGTAGATAATCCATGAAAAATTGGCAAAGCTAAGAGAGGTATGTTTTTCATAGGATCCATCCCTTGAGTGGGAATATTAGAAATAGGAAACACCAAGGTAGAGATATTATTCCCATCATTTCCCTGATTTTCATTGTTTATCAGTTCCTCATGGTGGAGATCCTCTTCGTTATCTCCTTGATTCTCCATATGTTCTCTTTCTCTCCACTCAATTTGGAAAGCATCCCACTCCTCTTTGGTGACAATTTTCCCATTAATCTGGTAAATAACATCCTCTGGCCTTTCCCTATTTCGAGTTACACTTTCTTGATCTTAAATATTCTCTAGTTCTTCGTGTTGATTTGTTGGTGACAATTCTTCATCTTCAACCTCTATTGAAAATGATGTTTCTAAATGGAGAAGTCCTGATGTCTAAGGAATATGTCTTCTTAGAGGATTTTAAGGGTGAAATATAGATCCTGAAGAAGAATCTGCTCTGCCTATAATCTCATCAACAAAGGTTGGTCTTCCCAATGCAGGGTTCCTTCCTCCACATCCTCTGGTACCTGTAGGGTTAGTATTTTTGGGTATACATCCTCTTGTTCCTTGATTCATGTAGACTAATCATTCCTAAGAAAAGAAAAATAACGTGCTTGCAAGAATCTCTAATTATCTTCCCCAGCAATGATGCCAAAATGTTGGGCACTTTAATTGTCTAAATAAATAGATAATTAAGGTGCTCAATATAAATTGTCAAACCCAGGGAAGTTTTGTTATTGTAAGATAATCATGCATAGTTGTTGGGCCCGAGATATGACCATCTTCATGACGTTATTATACACTTTTTCCCATATGTACATATGCGTTTTTTGTCTTTCAAAGGAGCTTTTTGAAGAATTTTATGGTAAAATGATACAATCGACATGAGGTATGTATAATTTGTGTTTTGTGATTCAATCAAGTTTAATTTATCATATTTTATGGTTTCCAAGAGTTAATTCTTGTTTTTTTGTTGTTACAGGGAAAAACACACCATGTTTCTTGGTCCGACACTTGTTCCGACACTTGATCCAACACTTGTTCCGATACTTGATCCAACACTCGTTCCGGCACCCATTATTGCACAAAAACGCAAGGCAAGTTGGTGGTTATGGTATTGACAGCCAGTGGTGGAAAAATCGAGCACATGGGTTTTGTGTTAAGAACCAAACATCAACATAGCATAGAAAAACCTCAGGAAAAGTACTCAACGCCTTGAAAAAGAGATAATTTCAGATAATAAGCCTCTTCGAGGGAGCAACCTCCTTTTACCCCACTTAAATGTTCAATTACAAGATGATTCAAAATGAAAATGTCTCCTTGGTATATATAGGAGACTAGGAGGTTTAATGGCCTAAAGCTGACATAAATAAAATAACATTACTAATCTAAATTACAACTAATGGCCTAAAGCCGACATAAATAAAATAACATTACTAATCTAATATGCCCCAATTAAGTGGTA
>JASDQU010437449.1:60112-71724 GCA_032191745.1 Picea mariana | reverse complement strand
TGTGTAGCTTACTAACATGTCTCGATCCTTCAATGATTCTTCCTATAGTAGCTTCTTCTGCTACGTGAAATGAAAGAAGGAAAATGAAAATTAACACTTAGGAAATCGTTACTTGGTTGTGGAACAACTAACACTATAAAGGTTCAGAGTTGCAATCTTTCACACAAAGGTGTTCATGCAACTTTACGAGAGTAGCTTATTAGTGTATTAACCTTCAATTATATTCCTGTAGTGGACCCACACTTATGATGGAGGAAAACAAATTAAAATAATGCAATGTAAAGACTGCAAAGGAAACACACTTCAAAGATTAGTCCTCTAGAGAGATACACCCAAAAATAGGAATAAAAGATAGAAGAAGAATGAGGTACGTGTTGGTACATAATTTAGCTTCACCTTTAATTACACATGAAAATCATGTTACAACAACAATCCTTTAACATTGCATTCATGTTTATGCCACAAAACATGACAACATAACAATGATATTCAATACAACATATGTACAACAAAGTTTGCATGCATGGCAATATAAGAACTATTCACAATGGAACACAATAATATAGTAATGTGATAGAACATAAATAACAAAGCAATATATATATTAACAAAACAATATATGTTAGTATAACAAAACAACACATGTTAATATAACAAAACATAAATAACAAAACAACACATGTTGATATAACAAAACATAAATAACAAAAGAATATATGTTAATATGACTATACAACGACACGTAATACGACACAATATAACAATAAAATAATATAACAATACGTAACAAAAATGTACAATGATATGTCAAAACAACAATATTATAACCACAATATATATACCAAATAATTCCGTCATTAATAAAAGGATAAAAGTATCTTATTAAGGTCCACTTAAACCAATTTGGATTGTCAAACATGTGTTAAGCCCCTTTGATGAAAGAGAGAAACCCATCTTAAGAGGTCAAACACGTTTCCTCACACACACATAAGGGCTCTACAACTATCGATGTTTGAACTCGGAAAATTTGCAACACTATGATCACACATAACAAAGGTTAGAAAACCCAAAATTAAACGCCTCAAATCAAATATATTAGAAGTTGTTTGCATGGTTGTTGGGCATGTTTTTTAAGATACCTAAGGGCCTTGATCACCACCTCTAATACAAATTTAAACTTCTTCACCATTGGATATATTAGATGACTGTATTTTTGGTGTATTCTTAAGTTGGCTATGAAGGTGTGTATTCATTCTTTATATGAGTTTTTTTGTTTGTTTGTTGTTGCAATGCCACCAATGAGCCAATGTCTTCTAGGAAATGATTTCTTCCCTTGGTTATATCTTCTTTCCATGGTTATATCAAAGCACCATATCTTTTTCTTTCCATAACCTAACTCTTGTCCTTTGTTGACCAGAGAATCAATGATGGTATACAACTTCGACAAGCATACCATACATGATCTGATTGAAAGTATTGTAGATATTGTAGAATATTTTGAAGAGGTCTATGCAATTCCAATATTTTGAAGAGGTCTAGGAAATGTGTTATTTCCAATATCTTCAATAGAGAAAAATTTGTGCCTTATTGTTGGTGGAGCCTGCAATATTTTTAGGACAATAGGCTATTGGGTATCCCTGATAATTTTGTAGAGGTCTACTTATTCTTAAACTCCTTGGATTACCTTTGGATGCCCATAAAAATTCAATGTGATGTGTTATCACATATAGCTGTCAAGGGTAGGAGGTTGTCCAAGTTCGTGGCCTGCACAAGAAGCGTCAAAGCACAAAGTTCAAAGCAATCCATTTCACGCTCAAAATGAAAGCAACAGGCGAGATCAGCTTCAGCAGCATACATTCCTGAGAATATCAGATCGACAGTTCATGGGAATTCGGGGTTCAAAATATTGTTAAAGTTGTTTGTCAAAGGTCCGAAGTCTCGAAACCCAAAGTGAGCATGAGCCATCCGATCCGAAGAGACCCGTGGCGCTAGATCCGGCGCTGCGGAGAAAGTCGTTGTAGGATTTTCCAAGTAAGAAGCAACGAAGTCCCAAAGTCCCGAAGAAATCGAAGGCCCAAAGTCCCGAAGGCCCGAAGCGTCGAAGTGCTCAAAGTCCCAAAGTCCTGAAGAACCGAAACACCCAAAGCCCAAAGGCCTGGAGTAAGTCTCAGTCATCTGATTCAAATGGACACGCGATGCCAAATCTAGGGCTCTAGAGGAAAGCAAAGGGGAAAAAGCGATATTTGAGTTTTGATTTTCCTGGAGCCCGGAGACCTGAAGGGATCTTAGCCGTTGATCCAGGACCTACGTGTCTCTAGATCCTTAGCTCTGGGTAAAAGTAGCTGAAGGCAGAGGAAGATTGAGATTTGATTTTCCTGGAGTCCAGAGACCCAAAGTAATTCTTGTCCATTTGATTCAAGAAGACACGTGTCATCAGATCACTGTGTGCACCCTTGACTGATTTGACGAAGAAGGGAGCCTTCAAATGGAGTGAAGAAACTCAAATTACGATGGATAAAATTAAAAAGGTGATGAGCACGTGCCCAGTACTAGATCTTCCAGATTTCGGCCTACCTTTCACTTTGGAGTGTGATGCCTCAGGAGAAGGCATAGGGGCCATACTGATGCAGAATAGGCACCCTCTTTCCTATGAGAGCCGAAAACTTAGGGGTCTTGAGCTACTCTACAACATTTATGAAAAATAAATGCTGGCTATCATGCACGCACTAGCCAAATTCTGGAAATATCTGGTAGGTGCAAGGTTTGTGGTCAAATCAGATCATAACAATCTTAAATACCTATTGAAGAAGAAGGAATTAAAAGAAAGGCAACAAAAATGGGTGAGAAGAATACAGGACTTTGACTTTGACATTGAATTTTTCAAAGGGAAGAACAACGTGGTGGCTGATGCATTGTCTAGGAGGCCATCCATTTTTTCCATGATAGGTATATTAGTTGATTGGAAGGACCACTTGGTGATGGAGTATGCAAAGGATCAGTTCTCTTGTAAGCTATTGGAAGGACAGGTACAAGATGATAACTTCAGGATTATCAATGACCTCATCTACTACAAGGGCTAAATCTTTTTGGTTCCTGGATCGACCTTCAAGGCCAAGATGTTGCAGGCATGTCATGACTCACCAATGGCAGGGCACGAAGGGATTAGCAAGACGTACAGGCAGCTGAGAGAGAGGTTCTCATGGAAGGGCCTCAAGGAGGACGTAATAAAACATGTCAAGGAATGTATTACATGCCAAGAAAACAAAGATAAGCACACTCACCCAACAAGACTACAACAACCCTTACCCATTCCAGAGCACAAGTGGGAAAGCATATCCATGGATTTCATCACTGGGTTTCCAAGGATGCAGGGGAAGGACTACATTTTTGTAGTGGTGGACAGGTTGACGAAGTTTGCAAACTTCTTCTCCATAGCCACAGACTTCAGTGCAACACAGGTGGCCGAACTATTTTTCAGGGAGATTTTCAGGTTGCATGGCCTACCTAAGGCCATTGTTAGTGATAGGGAAAATAGATTCATGAGTACATTTTGGCAGTAGTTGTTTAGATCGGTGGGTACGACCTTGAACCCTAGTACCAGCTATCACCCACAGACGGATGGACAGACCGAGATAGTCAACAAGTGCATAGAAGGCTACCTCGGGAATTATGTAGCAGGGCAGAAAAAAGCGTGGGTCAGATGGTTGCACTTGGGAGAGTACTGCTACAACACCACCCAACACGTGTCCATAGGCATGACACCATTTAGGGCCTTATACAATTATGACCCACTATCTTTTGTAGAGATAGCTTTTGGTGATAGGAGGGAACCAATGGTACAGGATTGGGTACACCAGAGCCAAGACATCCTCAGAGAGCTGAAGGATCATCTACAGAGAGCACAGAACCAACAGAAGGTCCAAGAAGACAAGAACAGGGTTGATCTTACCTTTGAGGTTGGTGACTTGGTCTATCTAAGGCTCCAACCATACAGGCAGACTTCTATGAAAAGAAGCGGATCAAAGAAGCTACAACCACATTTCTTTGGATCCTACAGGATCAACAGGAAGATAGGGGTCGTAGCATACAAGGTGGAGCTTCCATAGGACAACAGGATACATAATGTCTTCCATGTGTCCTGCCTGAAGAATGCCATTGGCCAACACATCACACCTATTGAGGTGCTACCTCCCATGGATGAAGAAGGGCAACTGGTTTTGATTTCGAAAGAGATACTAGAGGTTCGAGAGAAGAGGCTTAGGAAAAGAAGCATCAAAGAGTATCTGATCAGATGGAAGGATCTACCCATTGAGGATGCCACGTGGGAGAATGAACAAGTGGTACGGGAAAGAGGTTTGAAATTGCTTGAGGGAAAGCAATTTCAATCAGAGGAGACTGTAATGTCCCCCACCTCTTGATGAAAAGGTTTGAGAAGACTTAGTGGCCTAGGCATCCCCACTAGGCCATAGTCTCACACTGAGGGGAAAATTCAACCAAACTAAGGTTATATTCTTAAGTTGACTTAATAAAAAGGTACAAAGAGTTAAAAGATAACTCAATGAAGAAATAGAAGCGTTGGAGGTTGAGTTAGGGTTAACCCTAGGGGTTAACTTAACTCAACAGGGAAATAGAAGAAAATTATAAAGAGAAGGGTAGGGCGCACCTCTCATTCATTTTGGATTTTGGTATTTTTCTTGTTGATGCTCTTGAGCATACAGTTTTGAGGGTTTTGATATTACAAACCCTAGTGAGCAGCTCAGTGGTGAAAGATTCCACTCACCTAGCTCCAATCTTGGTCTCGGGGATGAAATGCTCCACCTACACCATTCTACAGCTATCATCTATTTAGGAGGACTACCAGGGTCGTACCAGTTGGATCAGCAGGGCTGTACCAGCTAGGGTTTTCTTGCAGGGGCGCACCATATGTTGAAGAAGAGTTCGATCCAGCTAGGGGAAGGAGCCTTGGAGAATTCCAGCATTATGGTTTTGCTTGCAATCCCTTACTCATCATTTTGAGGGCTTATTGGAGGATTCATCACATCCCTATCATCTATTTGCAGGTTGGAATGATTTCAGGAGGAAGGGGACGATTTGGCGATTTAGTATTATTCATATCTAGAAGGCTATAGGCTAGATATGATCTTGGGACTTCTCTCAAGTGATTTTGGTTTCCCAATATATCATCTGAGATAGTTTTAGAGAATTCAGATCCCATATTCGGCTAGGCCGTACTATTGGCCATATTTAGGGTTTCAGGAGGGTCGTACCATCCTAGGGTTTCTGCAGTTTGAGGAGGAAGCTTCAGTGTTTGAGCTCCATACTTCAGGAGGAGGCTTCCATTGTCTTGACCTATCCTTGGGAGGAGTTGGTATCATTTGCAGGTCTTTATCTCAGGAGGGCCAAACCCTTGGGGTCTTTGTCTTCAATAGGTCGTACCAGCAGTTAGCAGGGCCATACCAGTTGCTTGAGGGTTAGGATTAAACCCTGGTTTTGTAGTTGAGCATTCATCTTCTATTGTAGCCTTTGGGAGGCTTGTTTTGTATCTTCGAGAGGATTTTGTATGCAACTCTATTATTTTCTTGAAGCCATCTATTCCAGATCTGCTTCTCTATTGTATTAGGTGCTTGCTTTCTTATAATAAAGTTCAGCTATTTGCTTATGGTTCTTATCTTGAGTAGTGTTGATGATGTTCATATGATGACAATGATGCTTGTATAAATCTATGGTTGAATAACTGAATAAACCCTAAGGCCAAAATGTTCATGGCCAACCTACATAAACAACAAATAATAATCAAATCAATGATTAGTTAGTGATTCCAAGCAAAACAATTGGCTTGGGATCATTATAGTGGTATAAGATCTTTGATCCTCCAAACCTATGAGGATTAGCACATGCATAGGTACAGTGGTATCTTTATGGGCAGAAGGAAGAAGCTGGCTTGTCAAACAGAAGCCGAAATGGAGGGATCAAGAGATGACCGTGAGCCACAGGGCTTGGCTTTCTTGGCAGTCGAGTTTGACAAATTCCATCAAACCATAAACCTTACAGAAGGTAACCTGGTCCACCGTTTATAGGAAATCCATGAGACAAACTGAAGGGGTCAAGCCGAAATCACTGAGACCTTGAAGAAGGTATATGGGAATCTAAGGAGGATTGATGAGAACCAGACCCGGATAATCGAGCTATTGATGCAGAGGACTTATCAGGGGAAAGGACCTGAGACGTATGGAAATAGATAGGTTGGTGGATCCCATGGGGAAGTCAAGTATAATCCAGAAAAGGCTCCTAGATCCGAGGGAAGTCATGGAGGTGGTATGTCACGTGGACGGATGGGGAGCAGGATGAACCCTAGACCATTCTTGCCCACATTCACAGATGAACATGTACAACAGGAGCAGGTGGATGACTTTGTTGAGAAGATGGCACAGTGTACTAGGGAGTACTATGGCTTGGATATGATCATTTAGAGGCAGATGTCCCTGGATCAATATTACCAACTCAAGTTCAGAAACAAGCCTAGGCCAAACCACAGGAGCAGTTCTGAGTTTGAACGAAGAGCAAGAAAGATAGAAATCCCATACTTTGATGGTACGGCCAAGATGACAACCCAGGCATGGGTACAAAAACTGGACACTTACTTGAAGTTTAATCCCATGAGGGAGATGGAGGCCATAAAATTTGCCACTATGTATTTGGATGGCAAGGCTCATGACTAGTGGTATCATGGACTCACCACCCTAGGCCACAACCAGATAGTGACCTACACATAATTCACCCAAAGACTCATTGACATATTTGATCAGGGGGATCCTGAACTACCTTTCCAGGAGCTCACACAACTCAAGCAAATAGGGGCAGTCGATGCATACATTGAGGAATATCAGAGGCTAGCAGTCATGGTGTAGGATATATCACCAACCAGGCTCATGATGCTCTTCATTGAGGGTTTGATGGGACCCTTGAAGGGTTGGGTAAAGGATTTTAAGCCTACCAACCTACAGGATGTTATTTGGAGGACAAGGGACCTAGGACCATCTTCCAAACCAAAGTTTGTACCTAGGCCAACTCTTAACACCGAAGGAAGAGACCAGATACCTCCAATGAACCAAGGGGGACGTGACCCAAGAGGGTTTGACAGTGGCCGTGGAAGAATGGATGATAACACTAGGAGGGAACTGAGAAGGAAGCAACTCTGCTTCACGTGCAAGGAACCTTGGAACCCGTCACACAAGTGCATGGGCCGTGGCCAAGTGCACTACATAGAGGTGACCTCAGACAATGAGGAGGAGGAAGATTACGGCCAACTTCAGAACATGGAGGCTGAAACCATAGATACAATAGAGGAAGTGGTCACAGAACAATACAATATGACTGAGGGGAAAGCCACCTTGGCATATATCAGTGGGGTACCCAAATTCAACACCTTCAGGATGAGAGGAGTCTTCCAGGGGCAGAAGGTATCAGTGTTGATTGACGGGGGAGCCTCTCACAACTTCATTGACTCAACACTGTTGAAGAGGAGGCATATACCCATGGTAGGATTTGAAGGGTTCAAGGTGGAGGTACCAGGTGGAAGCACTATGCCTTGCGACAGGTACATTCCAGGTATGAGGCTTACATTAGGTAGGCATGAGTTAGTACAGAATGTGTATGTGATGGACCTTCCAGACACTAACATCATCCTTGGAGTTCAGTGGCTCAACACATTGGGACCTATCACCACCAATGACAAGACCATGGAGATGTCGTTTACAGAGGAGGGTGGATGAAAGGTAGTGCTCAGAGGCATGACAGGCGATTCTACCAAGATAGTTACGACCAAGAGGATGGAAGCCATCTTTAGGAGAGAGGAGATTGTATATGCAACTGAATGTAGGATTTCGACATGTGTGAATGATCAAGGTAAGGCTCACTACACCCCAGAGATCCAAGAAATCCTTGACAAGCACCACAAAGTGTTTGGATCGATTCCTCCAGGGGTGCCACCAGACAGGGGGTTTGAGCATATCATTGAGCTGGAAGCAGGGGCTAAGCCAGTCATCACCACACCATATAGGCATCCAAAGAAGTATAAAGACGAGATAGAGAAAGCCATCAAAGAACTTTTGGACATGGGACACATCAGGCCGAGCTCTAGCCCTTTTCTTTCTTCAGTAGTGTTGGTCAAGAAAAAATATGGGATGATGCAGATGTGCATCGACTTCAGGGCCTTGAATAAAAAGACAATAAAAAATAGGTACCCTATACCCAGGATTGATGAGTTTCTAGACGAGCTGCATGGAGCTATCTATTTCACCAAGATTGACCTTCGTTTTGGCTACCATAAAATCAAGATGAGGGAGAAGGACATTTCAAAAACAACTTTCAGGTGTCATTACGGCCATTATGAGTTCTTGGTGATTCCCTTCAGGTTAACGAATTCCCCAACTACGTTCCAATATTGCATGAACCATGTGTTCAACAAACAATTGAGGAAGCACTTGTTAGTATTTTTTGATGACTTGCTCATTTACAACAAGACATGGGAGGAACACATTCGACATGTGGACCAGATTCTATCTATAGTGGAGGAATAATCACTGTATGCTAAAGAGTCCAAATGTGAGTTTGGAATGATAAAAGTTCTTTACTTGGGACACATCATCGGAGCAAAGAAGGTACAGGTGCATCAGGAGAAAATCAAATCCATTATGGAGTGGCCTACCCCTAAGACACTCATAGAGCTAAGGGGATTTCTAGACATGTGCACTTACTATAGGAAATTTGTCAAAGGGTTTTCTCAGCTGTGTGCACCCTTGATCGATTTGACGAAGAAGGGAGTCTTCAAATGGAGTGAAGAAGCTCAAATTATGATGGATAAAATGAAAAAGGTGATGAGCACATGCCCAGTACTAGCTCTTCCAGATTTCGGCCTACCTTTCACTTTGGAGTGTGATGCCTCAGGAGAAGGCATAAGGGTCGTACTAATGCAAAATAGGCACCCTCTTGCCTATGAGAGCCGAAAACTCAGGGGTCTTGAGCTACTCTACAACATTTATGACAAATAAATGATGGATATCATGCACGCACTAGCCAAATTCCAACAATATCTAGTAGGTGCAAGGTTTGTGGTCAAATCAGATCATAACAATCTTAAATACCTATTGGAGTAGAAGGACTTAAATGAAAGGTAACAAAAATGGGTGAGCAGAATACATGCCTATGACTTTGACATTGAATTTTTCAAAGGGAAGAACAACGTGGTGGATGATGCATTATCCAGGAGGCCATCCATTTTTGCCATGACAGGTATATTAGTTGACTGGAAGGACCACTTGGTGATGGAGTATGCAAAGGATCAGTTCACTTGTAAGCTATTGGATAGATAGGTAGAGGATGATAACTTCAGGATTATCAATGACCTCATCTATTACAAGGGTCGAATCTTTTTGGTTCCTCGATCGGCCTTCAAGGCCAAGGTGTTGCAGGCATGCCATGCCTCACCAATGGCAGGGCACTAAGGGATTAGTAAGACGTACAGGAAGGTGAGCGATAGGTTCTCATGGAAGGGCCTCAAGGAGGACGTAATAAAACATGTCAAGGAGTGTACTAAATTCCAAGAAAACAAAGATGAGCACACTCACCCAACAAGACTACCACAACCCTTACCCATTCCAGAGCACAAGTGGGAAAGCATATCCATGGATTTCATCATTGGGTTGCCAAGGATGCAGGGGAAGGACTACATTTTTATAGTGGTGGACAGGTTGATGAAGTTTACACACTTCTTCTCCATAGCCACATACTTCAGTGCAACACAGGTGGCCAAACTGTTTTTTCAGGGAGATTTTTCAGGTTGCACAACCTACCAAGACCATTTTCAGTGACAGGGACAACAGGTTCATGAGTACATTTTGGCAGGTGTTGTTCAGATTGGTGGGTACGACCTTGACCCCTAGTACCAGCTATCACCCACATATGGATGGACAGACTGAGATAATCAACAAGTGGGTAGAATGCTACCTCAGGAATTATGTAGCAGGGCATCAGAAAGCGTGGGTCAGATGGTTGCACTTGGGAGAGTACTGCTACAACACCACCCAACACATGTCCATAGGCATGCCACCATTTAGGGCCTTATACAATTATGAACCACTATCTTTTGTAGAGATTGCTTTTGGTGACAACAGGGCACCAATGGTACAGGAATGGGTACAACAGAGCCAAGACATCCTCAGAGAGCTGAGGGATCATCTACATAGAGCACAGAACCAACAGAAGGTCCAAGAAGACAAGCACAGGGTTGATCATACCTTTGAGGTTGGTGACTTAGTCTATCTAAGGCTCCAACCATACAGGCAGGATTCTATAAAAAGAAGCGGAGCAAAGAAGATACAACCATGTTTCGTTGGACCCTACAAGATCAACAGGAAGATAGGGTTTGTAGCATATGAGCTGGAGCTTCCACAGGACAATAGGATACACAATGTCTTCCATTTGTCCTACCTGAAGATTTCCATCGGCCAACACATCACACCTATTTAAGTGCTACCTCCCATGGATGAAAAAGGGCAACTGGTTTTGATTCCGAAAGAGATACTAGAGGTTCGGGAGAAGAGGCTCAGGAAAAGAAGCATCAAAGAGTATCTGATCAGATGGAAGGATCTACCCATTGAGGATTCCATGTGGGAGAATGAACAAGTGGTACGAGAAACAGGTTTGGAATTGCTTGAGGGCAAGCAATTTCTAGCAGAGGAGACTGTAATGTGACCCACCTCTTGATGAAAGGGTTTGAGAAGACTTAGTGGCCTAGGCATCCCCACTAGGCCATAGTCTCACACTGAGGGGAAAATTGAACCAAACGAAGGTTATATTCTTAAGTTGACTTAATAAAAATGTAAAAAGAGTTAAAAGATAACTCAATGAAGAAATAGAAGCGTTGGAGGTTGAGTTAGGGTTAACCCTAGGGGTTAACTTAACTCAACAGGGAAATATAAGAAAAGTATAAAGAGAAGGCTAGGGTGCACCTCTCATTCATTTTGGATTTTGGTATTTTTCTTGTTTATGCTCTTGAGCATACAGTTTTGAGGGTTTTGATATTACAAACCCTAGTGAGTAGCTCAGTGGTGAAAGATTCCACTCACCTAGCTCCAAGCTTTGTCTCAGGGATGAAATACTCCAGCCACACCATTCTACATCTATCATCTATTCAAGAGGACTACCAGGGATGTACCAGTTGGATCAACAAGGCCGTACCATCTAGGGTTTTCTTTCAAGGGCACACCATATGTTGAAGAAGAGTTTTATCCAGCTACGGGAAGGAGCCTTGTAGAATTCCAGCATTAGGGTTTTGCTTGAAATCCCTTACTCATCAGTTTGAGGGATTCTTGGAGGATTCATCACGTCCCTATCATCTATTTGTAGGTTGGAATGATTTCAGGAGGAAGGGGACGATTTGGTGATTCAGTATTATTCAGATCTAGAAGGCTATAGGCTAGTTCCGATCTTGGGACTTCTCTCAAGTGCTTTTGGTTGCCCGATCTATCATATGAGAGATTTTCAGAGCATTCAAAGCCCATATTTGTCTTGGCCATACTATTGGGCATATTCATGGTTTCAGGAGGGCCGTA
>JASDQU010437449.1:49045-60042 GCA_032191745.1 Picea mariana | reverse complement strand
GTCTTTATCTCAGAAGGGATGAACCCTTGGGGTATTTGTCTTCAGCAGGTCGTACCAGCAGTCAGCAGGGCCGTACCAGTTGCTTAAGGGTTAGGCTTAAACCCTGGTTTTGTAGTTGAGCATTCATATTCTATTGCAGCCTTTGGGAGGCTTGATTTGTATCTCCGGGAGCATTTTGTATGCAACTCTATTATTGTCTTGAAGCCATCTATTCTAGATCTTCTTCTCTATTTTATCAGGTGATTTCTTTCTTATAATAAAGTTTGACTATTTGCTTTTGGTTCTTATCTTGTGTAGTGTTGATGATCTTCATATGGTGACAATGATGATTGTATAAATCTATGGATGAATAACTGAATAAAACCTAAGGCCGAAATGTTCATGGTCAACCTACATACACAACAAATAATAATCAAATTAGTGATTAGTTAGTGATTCCAAGCAAAACATTGGCTTGGGATCGTTGCATGTGCCTATAGGAGACAAATAGTAGAGTTTTCCCATGGTTCCTGTTTATGATGATTATGATTCTGATCCTTGGGAGAGTCATGAAGAAGAAGAGGGAGAACCAAATGTGCAGTTCTTATCCTGCCCAGAGCCTGCAAATGAGCAACCATCACTTGAGATCAGCCAGCCTGCATTTTTCATTTGCTCATCCGTGCTTGCTAGAGACATTTAGCCATGTGTGAGAAACTGTAAGACAGAGCACGTTTTCTGTCACCAGCCCAGTGGATTTTGTCATTTTCTCTATGAAACTGTAAGGGAGTACATGGAGTTTCATTTCCTTCATGTCTTGGAGCCTCTCAACTTTATCCTGACTTCAACATTGGGAGGAGAGATGAAAAGCATAATCATTTTGCTGTCACAGTTGCATTGTTTTTATTTGATCAGTGACAGAGTAAACAAGTTTGCAGATAGGGAGTTGCTTGAATGGCTATGGTGGAAGTTTGCTTTCACCTAGCGCTTTGTAAAAATCAATTAGTCTAGGAATGTACACAAATAAGCTCCTCCTGGAGCCCATGTATTTTGCTTTCATTTTTAGGATAGTGTCCTCGTTGGCCTTTAATCCTCAATAGGATGTTTTTGGAGCATGACTCAATAGACCAAGACATAAGGTGACTGGAATTGCTTGTTCTTGGTAGCTCACAGGGAGCATGCCATCCCCTGTGGAGCCATATGTTATCACATATAGTTATCAAGGGAAGCAGGTTGTCCAAGTTCGTAGCCTGCACAAAAAGCATCAAAGCACAGTGTTCAGAGTAGTCCATTTCGAGCTTGAAATGCAAGCAACAGGCGAGATCGGCTTCAACGGCGGGCATTCCTGAGAATATCAGATCGACATTTCATGGGAATCGGGGGTTTGAAATATTGTTAAAGTTTTTTGTCAAAGGTCCGAAGTGAGCATGAGACGTCCGATCCGAAGAGACGTGTGGCGCCAGATCCGGGATGCGGAGAAAGTCGTTGCAGGATTTTTCAAGTAAGAAGCGTCGAAGTCCCGAAGTCCCGAAGTGCTTGAAGGCCCGAAGTCCCGAAGCGCCCGAAGACCCGAAACACCCGAATCCTGAAGGCCTAGAGTAAGTATCAACCACCCGATTAAAATGGACACGTGACACCAGATATAGGGCTCAAGAGGAAAGCGAAGGGGAAAAAGTGAGATTTGAGTTTTAATTTTCCCGGAGCCCGGAGACCCGAAGGGATCTTAGCTGTTGATCTAGGAGCCACGCGTCACCAGATCCTTAGCTCCAGGTAAAAGCAGCCGAAGGTAGAGGAAGTTTGAGATTTGATTTTCCTGGACTCCGGAGACCCGAAGTAATTCTTGGCTGTTCGATTCAAGAAGACACATGTCATCAGATCACCAGCTCCGGGTAAAAACACATAGAGGAGCCAAAGGAAAATGAGCTAGTGCCCGAGCCCTGGAGCACCAAGTTTGTGGTAGACGTCAGTACAGACACATGACATCCTTCTAGCGCTGAAAAATGACACTCATTTCAAGCATTTTAGACATGCTTTCTGCCTGTTTTCGAGTGACATATCAACATGGTGATGTCAGGCCTCCACATCAGATCATCCTTTGAGAGATGTTACTGTTTAGAGCCAAAAGTAATGCCCCATCCCAAGACACACTTTCGTCAGATCCTAAAGTTGGTGGGTGATTAAGCTTGGAAGTGGAGCTAAATCTAGCAGGTGCGCTCAGATCATAGATCAGGACCAAACCTACGGCCACAGTCCATTGCGAGGATGCAACATGCCTGGGCGATATTTTTCTTGAGTGGTCCCGCAATGGAAAGCATGGTATGGGGAAAATGCTATGTGGTGAAATGTGATGGATTGCAGCCCCAAAAGAGGTCTGAATCCAAACCACTTTTGACGGCCCCACAATCTCGTGTTTATATGGCATCTTATTTGAGAGCAGTGTGTAGCCACCCCCTGAGCATTAGGTCTTGTTCAATCTCCGAGGAGGAAGTTAATGAAAATAGAGCTAGTGGTTGAAACCTCGGCTCACTCCATAAATGGAAGGCATGGAAGGCCCGGCCGTGGGGATTGAACCGTCAGCCTATGGTACCCCTGTGGGAAGATTTTTCTGCAAAACCCATGCTGATTTGAGCTCGCGTCTGATAGAGGGGTGCACATTTAGTCTGACAGAAGAAATCGTAGGCACAATTCTTTGAAAGTAGTGATTAGATCACACTCCTGGTAGTGGCAAATTGTTCTGAGTATAAATAAGTAGTTTTGATATTTTGTTAAGGTCGATGGTTGAGCTAGGCTCCCGTATTGTAAAGTTTTAATGAAGCTCTGGTTCTTTTGGTTATGTATCTGTATTTGAGACTTATTGTTTAATGAAAGTCAGCTTCCTTTTCATTTCTCTATAATAGTTGTGTTAGAACACTCGGGCATGGATGATCCAGTCAAGGGTAGTCATGTCATTGTGATGTAGGTTCGATCACAATAGTATCTTCACTAGTTTTAATCAGTTTCTTGTGTTATCTTTTCTCTTCTTACATTGAATGGCTCGGGCATGAATGATCCAATCAAGTTGTTGTAGTTGCAGGGTAATGGAGTTTTGACTATTCTGATGTTGTGACTGTGTTGCTTGCACCATATTTCAGTGTCTGAAGTTTGATCTCAAGATTGCTCTTGAGTTTGAGCTTTTCCTCTCTGAGCTGTTGGAAGGCCTGATGCCTATAGTAGTCTCGTTCACCTCTCTCACCAAGTCTTACCTCTTCTCACACTTAAGCTCAACTTACTGACTGAAGTTGATCAAGACCTCACTTGTTTGTACATGCCGGTCCCTGTTTTTTGAGTTAAAACGATATTGTCTTGAGCCTGCGCCCATTTGACCTCTTCAAAACCAACCTGTAACGTAAAACTCTGATGGGTACCAAGCTTACCTTCAATGCAATCTGAGGGTGACATCCAATGCTAACATGATGTACAATAGTTTTGGAGGCCATTGGGTTGATTGCTATGGGCTCAATGACCTATTCATGCCTTGGATAACATATAACCTTCTTATGAAATTGTACCAACTTGATCATTGAGTGCACCATTGAATGTATATGCAACATTGAATGTATATGGATACCACTGATCATATTTAAAAAATTCTAGCCAAAAGAATATCAAAACCTTTTTCAAACCCTGTAAAAATGTTAAGCAATTATTCAAAACAACTAAGGACAAATCTAACCCGATGCTTGGCCTATGAGTCTACCAAATTCCATGTTCCTATGTCAAGTGATACATAGGCCAAATCAGTCGATCTTTTAAAGCCCGTCTCAAAGAGCATATAGTTGACACAACCCACAAACAGATCACCAAGTAAGCTATTTTGGAGCACTCCTTTAAATCTAATCACCTAATTTACTTTGACCAAACCAAAATTTTGGCCCCCGTTCCCCACTATTCCTCTCGTGTCATTTGCGAGGCACTGGAAATTGAAAAACACCCCAATAATTCAATCATTAAGAAGGTTACAAACTAAACGAATCATAGAAGCTTGTCATACATTGCCTCAATCATTAGACCTATTCTTTCAAATTAAAATTCTTTATTTAATTTTAATTTTATTCCTAAATTTATGGCTTAGGAATAAAATTACCCTCTAAGTTGTTCTATTATGTGGGTGTTCTATTATGTTACCCTCTAAGTTGTTGAACCATAATCCCATTGGCTACAATAGGTATTTATTATTGCGATTATATGGACATTGTCTTGTTGTGTTGTCGCATTTGTCTTTATTTTGTTTACCAGGCCTTGAAATTTTTAGCACACTTTTAACATCCTAGGGCAATATTATGCCTATTGCCCAATTGGTAATCGAAACTCATATGGATGGTAAATTATTTTTGTTCTTTTGAAAGTAACAACTTGAGAAGCATTACGATTGGTCTGAATAGGTCAAGTATCGCAAGTGTCCTCTTTTCATGGACAAGTTGGGGTCAGGTACCACAAGTGTCCTCTTTTCATGTACAAGTTGGCCCTAGAGAGGCAAACCACTAATCCAAGCATTTTCTTTTGTAAAATTGGTGTGACAATGAGGTATTCTATTGTCCAAGTCACCGAGGACTTGCACATAGCCTCTATTGTATATTCATGCCATTCAGAGGAATTGAACCTTGGTGTTGAAGGGAAAACGAGTACCTGTAATTACAAGCACTTTATTTTGGCTAATTGTGATAGGGGGTATTCTTTTGTCAAATTCACTTAGGACTTGCACCTTTGTGATAGGGGGTATTCTTTTGTCAAATTCACTTAGGACTTGCACCTGCTTCCAACCTCTTATTGTATATTCATGCCATTCAGAGGAATTGAACCTTGGTGTTGAAGGGAAAACAAGTACCTGTAATTACAAGCACTTTATTTTGGCTAATTGTAATAGGGGGTATTCTTTTGTCAAATTCACTTAGGACTTGCACCTGCTTCCAACCACTTATTTGTACTTCTCGACGAATGGAACCTCCTCTTGAGCAGTGGAACCTCGTTAGATAGTCTAACACATCATTGTCTTCATTGCTGAACCATGACCCCATTGGAGGTAAATTTATGTTTTATTGCAGTGCTGGTCAGAAATATGAAACATCACTATAGAAATTATATAAATATTTCATTATGTTCTGGTATAAATTTTCAATGGGCAAGATATTTTTCAATATAATAAATTATGATAATAAAACTGTCAAATTTATTAAAATAGTTCTGTAGGTATTTTAAGATTGAAGGAGAATGCTGTGAATGTAGATAATTGGATTTATAATATAATTGCTTAGCATAAATGCTTACAGAATGGTTGATTTCTCAACTGAAAATTTCTTTTTATTTGACAAGCTTTGTGAAATGGCTCTCAGATAACTGAACAAGTTTAGGGCTACTTTCCAAACGTTATCTTTTCCGCAGACTTTGCAAAGGTTATCTATTTATTGATGTATTTTTATATTTTCATGCCTTTACAAACTACTTTGCAAGTGCAGTGTTTGTTTTCTAATACCTCAATGGCATCAATATGGTGCCTTCAAATGAGTAACACAATATCAACACTGATGGAAGTAGATGACAACAAAAGTGGGAGTGAGAACATGAAATATATGCTAACTCACAAATATATGTTGTTTTTTTCATTATACTATTATTGAATTTACAGTACAAGAGTGTTAATCTACAACATTCAGTTAACCTTTTTCCAAAGAAAAAAATCGCAAATTTTAATCCATAGGAGAAAATTTACATTCTGCAGAATGCATGTTGTCATGCATTTTGATCTAAAAAAAAGGACGAGGCTACATTGCCTCAATAGTTCATCATAAAGAGCTCATGACTCATATGCCAAAACAACATTCAAAAAATGATAGTCCTGCTAATTAGATATACAAGACCTGTTATAACAAAAACGATATATCAAGTCCTCTAAACAAAAAATATAGGAAGTCTAAAATATTATGATGATGATGATGATGATTAACGTCCACTAAGACCGAATTGGTCAATCTTACCTTAAGAGGGTAAGTGATTACTTGTGATTTTTTAGAATTTTGTTTCTATGCTCGAAAAACATTAAGAGAAACTTTCCAAGATCACCGTACTTTTGTTGAGTTAAGAGGTTAGGAAGGTTGGTAGTGTGATAAATATTTTGAAAATGAGATCTAATATGGGTAATAGGTTGGACAATCTAAGATAAAATGCTTTTCATCTTCAACATTCGTAGTGTCAAAAAGGTGACACACTCTTTCATCCCATGGCGTTTTAGGAATTGACCAACGCCTAGTTTCACTATGGAGCTCGTGAGAATTTGTTCTTATCTTAGCAATGTTTATTTTTTTCTTTACACTTGGCAAAACAGATAGATAATTTTGATCTTCTAGATTATGGTTGATTACATCTTTATAATATCTTAATTTTTTTTTTCCTCTAACTCTTTATCACACCACATTTTTTCCTTAAATTTTGATTTGACGTTTTTTTTAATAGTGTCTTTATTCTGCAAAATGGTTTCTTCCATGATTCCCCAATAATTTAGCCAAGACCAAGCGTCTTTATGCCATCCTCGCTTGAGTCAATGGTGTTATGACTTGATTTTGAAGCAATTTTAGGTAGTCTCTTGTCTTCCATGTTGTTTAACTTGTTCTTATACATTAGGTATCTAGTCATAGCCATGCTCTCAATGGGGGAGAGACTTGTTTCTAAGAGGAGGATGTGATATGGCATATTTCCTTTAATTGTGAGATTATAGGTTATAAAATTCTTTTGTATTTGTTCTGTCTTTCTCCAGGATTCACGAGAGATACTACAACCCCAGACTTCACATCCATAAAGAATAACATGTGTAACAAGAGTATCAAAGAGGACTTTCTTCTTATCTCAATTCCAAAGATCAGATGAATTACAATTGTTTTCAAGCCCATAATAAGATTTTCATCCCCCAATAATCATTTTCTCAATGCTATAATTCCAATTGAGCTTGTGGTGAATATATATGATCCAACAGTAGGATCAATCGTCTGCAACTGAGAGAAAAAAAATAAATCATGCTAGAGCTTAATGATCAGCGGTCAAGGGGGTGAGGTTTAATTATGAAACCTCACTATTTCAATGTTCATTGCCCATCCATAACCTGAAATCCAATAGAGTTCCTTCCTTAGAGAGGGCATCTACTGCTGTGTTCCGCTCCCTATATACATGACAAATAACAAAGGAGTCAAAAGTGGCCATGATTATGTGAATTTATGCAAGTATGCGTAGACAAATAATATTGTGACATCTTTGTTCCTTTCTTTCCCATGTGACAATGATACGAGAGTCCCCAAACACCTGTAGAGTGGAAAAAACTTTTTCTTTTGCATATAATAGAAGTAGCTTAAGAACCATTAGTTCATCATAGTTATTTGTGCCAGCCCCTAGTCCCATTTTGAGATCAATGTGATGGTTTGAAGAAAGAAATAATAATCCCCCCCCACAACACTGATTATTTGACTGAGATGCACCATCAAAGAAATCCCAGGGAAGAGTATGATCCACCTTTACTTCATTGATCCGTCATATTGGGTCTTGTGGATGGAAAGTGAGGATACTTATGGCTTGAGTAGCAACGATCTCTGGTAAAGTGGTTTTATCTTGGAAGGTTGCTCTATTCCTAGCCAACCAGATCCCCTAGTTGACTAGTAGTGGAAGTGCTTTGATGCTAGAATTAACTGGAGAGAAAATCCATACTTTTCAGGCATCTTCCACAAAGTGACCATTTCAAGTACAAGGTCGGTCTAGAAGGAAGGAACACTCTGTAGAAAATCAACAACAAAAGCACACTAACTCCATAGGACTTTTGTCAAACACTTAGTAAACACATATTTCTGTCTTAAATGGAATCTGAATGTAATACCCACATACAACTATATCATAAGCAAAAACACACATTGCTAAGTACATATGTAGTGGAAAACAACAATTAACAACAGTCACATCAACATGTGCACACCCATAAATTTTGGCAATCAACTAGGGAAACCCCAACTTGGGGAAACCCACCGAGAGAGATTTTATTTTAGCTTCAGGAAGAAATTACAAGTTACAATAATCAATAATGGAAGAAAGAGACAACTTACAGGCACCAAAAGTCCCTCTTATTTTCTCTCTAGAAAATCGTGCCAAATTCGTACTGTTGTATGACCCCCTTTACTGAAAAACACCTTGAAATTTGTGCCAATAGTAAGCTGTATAGATAGAACATAAAGCCCTTTTGCTGCAAATAAAAACTTTAGCTTACCTCAAAATTCGTGTGAGCAACCAACCTTGAAAATCGTATCCTTTCTCCTTTCTGTACAAATTGTACAGGATGTATGGATCCCTACAATATGACCTCCAACAAAAACAATATTCTCAACTCTTCTCACACAGAAAATCCCCTCAGGAAATGTTCCCAATATCTCTTGAAAACGCTGCCAACCCTAGTTGCCAACAATTTCTTCCTTACTCTCTCAAAATCTCTCAAAGCTTGTCTTACACACTACCATAGACATACTCTTATAATTTGAAAGTAACTTTTCACCTTTCCCATCCCTAAATCCAGTGGCTAATATCTAATCTTTCCTTTACATGATCAAGGGACATGATTCATCCCCTCCCAAATAAATCACTTACATTTATTAAAGTATTTTTCCCACTTTATGACATAAAGTCACATTAATATTATAAATGACACTTTACAAAAAAATCACTTTAATACAAGAGTCACTTTATAACAACTTTATAAAATCCTATTACAAAGTTAAGTCCCTAGTAGTGTAAATACAAGGTCACTTCCACATACAAGACAAAACATACAGAGTACCTACCGAGCTATAAAATCTAACACACTCTTGCTAGGTTTTGACTGAAAAGGGACATAGCAACAACGTATGTGTAACTGACTTGTTTGCATCTTTACATAGAGGGAACCATCCAGGGCTGACTATCTGTATGTTTGTCATATTATCCCATGTGGGGATTTTATTGTTGATGGCACACCATAAAAAAAGTCGAGCATTTAGTGAGAATTTTTTTTTCCAGAGTCCCTTCTGTTAGAAATAATAGGTGTGCTCATTTAACCATAGTCAATATAGCAATATTGTCACCCAACCATAGGCCGAAGCCACCCCCGAGCACCTTAACTTTGATAGAGAATAATTAAGGAAGCAAACCCTAGGCCTAATAGCCAATCAATGTAGTGTACCTCTCTCCAGAGCTAGCACACAAGGCAAAAAGTCCAAACCATAACCAATAGAAAGTCTAGGCCTAAACTGAGAATACAGGTTGCAGTAGCTGCAGTTGCAACTACTCTCTAGACATGCGCATTTACTCGGTTTCTGCAATGCGCACTCTTACACCTCATGTCCTGTATTTATACTGCTCCTCCTTAGCTGTCTAGGCCGACTTCTCATTCTAGAGGCTAAAAACTCAATATTAAATATTTCTTTTAGTCGACTTGTCTTCTAGGGTTATGTCCAATGCTTTAGGGTTTCTTCTTGCTTCCCAGAATATTCTATTCTTATTAGGGTTACATGTGGAGGTTAATACCTTCCGCAACTACCATAATATCAACACTCCCTCCTAGCTAGGTAGGTATTGAAGGCAATGGTCTTGAGCACAAACATAACATTCAACCGGTAGCATCATCATATCCATACATGATATCTCATGATTATATCAAGAACACCATCATCACTATCAGTATCAATTGATAACATCAACTGCATCATATCTCGAAGCCATACTCCATCTGAGTAATCAGGCATGATGATGAATAAGTCACTCACTCCACATAGTGATACAAGAACTATTCTTCTAATCCGGACATATGTCCTAGAAGAATAACTATTCCAACAAATGTTGGAAGCCACGCCATGGGCTACACAGACTATTCTTGTAATCTAGACATACGTCCTAGAAGAATAAATGTCCTGAACCATTTTCCGCCTAGAGAATGTCTATCCACTAGCACACTGGATATCCATCTAGCTGATAATCATTTTCAACACTATTGATATTATACACGACAATCATAATAATGTAATTCAATAGAACACATTTGTGTCTATCCATAGTAGTAAAAAACTACCATCCAGTGGTACACAACCACACCAAGTAGCACACAACTACTTAATCAGTGACACATAATCACAACCAGTGGAACACATCCACCACAATAACATACATATACTATCCAGAGACATACACTCTCCATACAAATCATACCATCTTATATCAACTTGCATAGAAATAATATCATTATATAAACCGAGTCATCTAGGCCATTCTTCCACTCACATATGTGAGATATGGAAGAACATCTACCCTCAGAAAGTAAAACATCAGCCATGGGCTGTCTGGACTATTCTTCTCAAGCATAGAAGAATGTTTGTCCCTGATTTCTAAGCCTGGACCATTCACCTAACTGGGCCATTTCTCCGACACTAGTCATAGTGAAACCTGGAGAGAATGAGTCTGCCCTAGGGAATGCCTATCCCTGATTACTGAACCTGGACCATTCACCTAACTGGGCCATTCCTCCGGCACTAATCATAGTGCAACCTGGATAGAATGAGCCTTCCCTAGGGAATGCCCGCCCCTGATTGCTGAACCTAGACCATTCACCTAACTGGGCCATTCCTCCGACATTAATCATAGTGCAACCTGAATAGAATGAGTCTGCCCTATGGAATGTCTGTCCTGATCGTTTCCTAATGGAAATGACTGTCCTACACCAACCTCTAAAATAAACCATTCTTCGAAACTGCTCACAACTATGAACTTCGAAAGAATGGATGCCTGACGAGGCAAACCATTCTACTTGATCACTACTCAGAGTGACTGCCAGGAAGAATGACTGTCCTAGACCATTCCCCCACACTGGCCATAAGGGGAATCACTGTCTATGGTACATCAACAATCTATCGAACCATTTTAATTACGAAAATGACTGTCCAATCTGGACCATTTTCCAAACTGGAAAATGCATGTCCGTCAGAAATATC
>JASDQU010437449.1:17931-43558 GCA_032191745.1 Picea mariana | reverse complement strand
GTGGAGGAGCATTCTTTCTAGGTGACTCATTAGTTGCATGGCTTAGTAAAAAGCAAGGATCCATTTCATTATCGACTACAGAGGAAGAATACATTGCTGCTGCTACTTGCTACACACAAATTTTATGGATGATACAAACTCTTGCAGATTTGAAGGTAACTTACATTGATCCCATTCCAATTCACTGTGATAACACCAGTGCCATTAGTGTCTCCAAGAATCCTGTTTTTCATTCCAAGACTAAGCATATTCCAATAAAGTACCATTTTCTCAAAGAATAAGTTACAAAAATAATTGTTCAACTGAATTATATAACCTCTACAGAACAGATTGCATATATATTTACAAAACCATTAGCAACAACCCCTTTTGGATATCTTCGTCAAAAGTTGGGGGTTATAATTTCTTGTGTCTAATCTGTTCACCTGGTTAGGGGGAGTACTTATTGAATATCTAGTGTATTTCCAAGATGCTCATAGTTGACAGGGGGAGTATGTACTGCAACAGCTCAGGGGGAGCATGTTTCTGGACTGTTGGTCCGACTCCATTTCGAAGTTTCGTTAATCCCGAATTGGAAAGGTAAGAAACATAACCATCGAAATCACAATTTAATTGTAGCCATCAGATCAAGGTGTGGTCTGGACCATTGATCTAAGCTTCATTTCGGAGTTTCACCTATCGCGAATTGGAGTGACAAGAATCTCTATCAAAGGAATCGCGAGATGCGAATTCACGATGAGATCTGGACCGTAGATTCATTGAAATCGTGGACCATTGATCTAAGCTTCATTTCGGAGTTTTGCCTATCGTAACTTGGAGTGACAAGGACCTCCATCAAAGGAATCACAAGATGCGAATTCATGATGAGATCTGGACCGTAGATTCATCGAAATCATGGATCATTGATCTAAGATTCATTTCAGAGTTTCGCCTATCGCAACTTGGAGTGACAAGGACCTCCATTGAAGGAATTGCAAGATGCAAATTCACGATGAGATCTAGACCATAGATTCATCGAGATCATGGACTGTTAATCTCAACTCCATCTCGGGGTTTCGGGGATCGCGACTTGGAGAGTTAAGATGCCTCATCTCCAAACTCACGAAATGTGAATTCGCGAAAAACACTTTTTTGCATAAGCGCTTCGTCATGGCCATGGTCATATAGAGGAAGGAGCTAGCACAGAAAAGATCTGTATCGGAGCTTTGGAGATCGCGACATGAAGTGTCGAGACACTTGGCCACAGGAATGCCGAAATGCCGAAACCCGATTTAAAAGCAAGATTAATAAAATTCATCCAAAAGTGCAGATAAACTTGAATATGATCGGAGGGATACTGTTCTCTCTCACAGTTAATTCATTAGTTATGAATCAGTTAGCAAAACTGATTCATGATTCTTGATCGGTTGGCGTTTCAGTTGCTCGGATGGTTTTCTTTTGCTGAAGAAGATGCAAAGTGTAAAACGCTGTGGGTGTGGTGCATAAAAGAGATGGAGACAGACTGTGCGTGGTTGGTTGTTCTGGACGAAAAATGAATTAATCTGTAAGAAAGGGAAAATCACAAGATGCGCAGTGTGAGACTGAGAATATGTGCTATGTGAGACTGAGAATATGCACAGTATGAGATAAAACTCAGAGAAGAGTAACAGATGATGAATAGACTTGAAGCAGAGCAGAATGACAGAACAAGTTGAAGCATAGTAGAATGAAAGAACAAGTTGAAGCAGAGCAGAATGACAGAACAAGTTGAAGCAGAGAAAATTTGCAGAACATACAAAGGAAGAGAAGAATTGCAGAACAATCAAAAGAAGACTAGATTTACAGAATGGAGAAGAAGTGGTAAGAATCGATTTATCTGTGTAGTTGATTGTTTAACTATTTATTTATATTCCAGGGTGGTTGGGAGGTGCTAGGGAGGACTCTTGTCCTCAGAGTTTCAAGTGGGAGCTTGAACACAGGGAGTTGTAGTTTCCATCTGGTTGCAGCCAGAGAAACCAGGGTGGCAGGGTGGTGCAAGGGAGAACAAGTGTTCTCTGTTATACAGGTTGGAGCCTGTGTAACTAGATGTTGGTGCTAGAACATTAAGGGAGTTGGTGCTTCCTTCTAGTGGGTGCTAGAGAAACCAAAGAGTTTGTGATCTCAAACAAGTTATAGCTTGTAAAACAGAGGTAGCATCTTCACATTGAGTTGGTGCTCAATTATAGATGATGTACAGAACTTAAAAGACTGCCTATCATTTCGAAGAATAAGAGGTTTTCTTCCTTTATGGGTTTCCTCGTGAAAATCTGTCTCTATGTATACCTTATGTGTGATTGATGCTCATTACTTTTATTGTCCATATGCTATATAATGTTGATGATCACTTGAAGAAAAATTAAGGATGGATTAATAGACTTAATATTGTTTAAGCATAATAACAACTGATTCACCCCCCCTCTCAGTTGTCTTAGTAATTTCAACAACCTCTGCATCCTCAAGGTCCAAAATCCTACACACTAAGTAAACTGAGTCAATAGCACCTGTCTATGTCAATGCAGTAAAACAACATGTCATCAACCCATAATGCCTCATAATCAAATCAAGGGTTTTAATAGCATAATAATCCGGATCACTTGGGAGCAAGTGTCCTCAAAGAATAAGTTCGCTCAGTGTGCCAAAGCGGGATGTTACATACACCCCCTCTTGGTCTAAACTTTGTCCCAAAGTTTCTTAGTATAAGTGTCGAAATAATGTGTATCACAGTATTATAAGCCTATCTATCAAAACAAATGGAAACTGCCGGCTCATATCATATGTGTCCTCCCAAGTCATCGAGTGTGGACTATAGCTGTCCCACTGGACCTTGACCTGCTCTACCGTTTGACTTCATAGCTATCGAATGCAATGATCCAAGATGCAGATCAGCTCAGCCGTGAGCGCCCCTACATTTGAAACCCACCAAGTGCTCAAGTCTAAACATGTGTAGGATCACTAATATAATGTCTCAAAACAGATATATGAAAAACATCGTGCATACGCCTCAAAGAATTAGGCAAGGCTAGTCCATAGGCCACATGCCCCTTTCTCTCCACAATCTCCAAAGGTCCCACGAACCTAGGAGAGAGTTTAGCTCCTTTCCCAAACTTGATCAAACTCTTATGTGGTTTAACTCGCAAGAAGACTCAATCACCGACCTCATAACTACAGTCGACACGGTGCGCATCGGCATAACCCTTCTATTGATCCTGTGCTTCTTTAACCCTTGTCTTATTGTTTGCATTAGCTCTTCCAATTCTTGGATCGCTTCTGGTCCCACCAGGACCCTATCCTCAAGCCAATCCCAACTCAAAGGCACCTGACACGGTCGCCTGTAAAGAAACTCGAAAGGTGCCATCTTAATGGTGCTCTGGTAACTGTTGTGTACGCGAACTTCACCAATGGAAAGAATTCTTCCCAACCCTTTTGTTGGTCGATCACATACATGGGCAACATGTCTTCCCAGGTCTAATTCGTTCGTTCGGTTTGCCCGTCTGTCTCCAGGTGATACACAGTACTAAAGTTAATTTGGGTTCCCAAGGCCTCTTGGAAACTCGTCCAAAATCATCCAGAAAACACCGAACCCCGATCAGATATAATCCTGTTAGGAACGCCATGCAGCCTCACAATCTCACTGATGAAAAATCTAGCTATGTCAAGTGCCTAATATGTCGTAAGCACAGGAACAAGTGAGCACTCTTCGTCAAAGTGTCTACTACTACGAAAATCGAGTCATGTCTCCTTGTCGTCAGTGGCAATCCAACAATAAAATCCATCGAATTAACCTACCATTTCAATTCTGGAATAGCGTGTGGTTGTAGTAATCCTGCTGGGTGTCTATGTTCAACCTTTCCCAGCTGACATTCTAGACATCTGACCACATAGTTGACTATGTCTACCTTCATTCCCTTCCAGAAGAATAAGGGTTTAAGGTTTTCCCTCATCTTCGTGACTCCTGGGTGAGCCAAGTAAACTGCTCTATGAGCCTTGCTTAGGATCAACATCTTCAACTCATCGTTCAACGAAATGTAGATCTAATTTTTAAGCCTCAATAAACCATCGCTAACAAAATAAAAATCCTTCTAATCGTGGTACCATCCTTGTGTTTTGTCCAAAAAAACCCTTGACCTCTTTGTACCAGTCATCGTCACACTGTAAAGTTAGAATATTTTCATGTAGATACGTCTAAAGAGGCAGCACCAAAAATATGCGTGGTCTCTAACTCAATGCATCCGCCACTCGGTTCACTATTCCTTTTATGTAAGTGATCTCGAAGTTGTACTTGCTAAGCAATTCCAACCAATGTCGTTGTCACGTATTCAGGTCGCTTTGTGTAAAGATGTGTTGTAGTCCACAGTGGTCAGCCTTTAGTTCAAATTTTTGTCCAACAAGGTAGTGTCTCCAAACTTTCAAGGTATAAACGAAGGCTAACAACTCCAAATCGTGGGTCGCGTAGTTCTCCTCATGCCTTCTCAGATTCCACGAGATGTAAGTGATCACTCGTCTGTATTGCATCAAGACTCTGCCTAAGCCTTCCTTGGATGCATCAGTACATACCAAGAAGTCCACATACAGGTCCGGGACCTTTAGTATCTGTGTTGTTGTCAACAACTCCTTGAGCCTCCGAAATGCTTCCGCGCATTTCTCGGTCCAAACAAACTTCTTGTTTTTCTTCTGAAATTTCGTGATCGGATTTGCTATCTTTGAAAACCCCTCGATGAACCGTCGATAGTATCCTACTAAACCCATGAAGCTATGCACTTCTAGGACATTGTCAGCGTAGGCCATTCCATCATAGCCTCAACCCTTGCTGGATCGACAGCGATGCCTTCGCCGGAGATGACATGCCCTAAGTAGTGAATCTTCGATTGATAAAATGATCATTTGGACAACTTCCCATACAATTTGTGCTCTCGCAGACACTGTAGTACCAAGCGCAAGTGATCGTCATGCTCCTCCATCGTCCGAGAGTAAATCATAATATCGTCAATCAATACTTGGACAAACTTGTCCAGGTACTCATGGAACACCCCATTCATCAAACTCATAAATTCCCCTGGGGCATTTGTTAGTCCAAACGGTAAAACCCTAAACTCATAATGTCCAAACTCGGTTTAAAGGTGGTCTTCGGGGTGTCATCTTCCTTGATCCGTAAACGACGATACCCTAATCACAAACCGATCTTGGAGAACATTGTCGTGCCCTTCATTTGATCGAACAGATCATCAATTCTCGGCAATGAACACTGATTCTTGATCATGGCCTTGTTCAGTTGACGGTAGTCAATGCAGAGCCTCCACGACCCATCCTTCTTTCGTATGAAAATAACAGGTGCACCCCACGGTGACATACTAGGACGTATCAGTCTCAGGTCCAACAAATCCTTCAGTTGCATTCTTAACTCTTGTAATTCCGGGGTTGAAATCCGATAAGGCGTTCTAGCAATCGGTTATGTTCCTAGTTTTAGGTCTATAGTAAACTCCAATTCGCTTTTCGGCGTCATCCCAAGTAACTCCTCTGGAAATATGTCCGCAAACTCTCTCACCACCGGAAGGTGTTCTATACCTTCCGCTACTCCCTACTCGTTTAACACAAGGATCGCATAAAGCTTGCACCCCTTGCACATGCTCTTCTGTAGCTGCAAGGAAGAGATGAACCTCAGGGAAACTCCCTGGTTTCCTCCTACAATCACACGTCTCTGTCCCTCATCTTCGACCAAGCTCAATTGTTTCGTCTTGCAGTTGAGTATCGCCTTATGCGATTCCAACCAGTCCATACCGATCACGACATCATAAGATCCTAAGATCACGACGTACAGGTTTGCCCTGATGACAAACTCTCCCAGGTTAAGGATACAGCCTGTAACCTTTCCTCCAAAATTTTGTTTGGCTTCGGAAGCCATCTCTACGAAGCTAAACTCATCCTGTTCGACTGCCTTTAACTTAATCCTTTTTAGCGTTGCACCAAAAATGAAACTCTCGGTAGCACCGGGATTTATAAAAATACTAAGGGTCTGGTTAGCGATGGTACTTGACATCCTTAGCACAGTCTAGTGATGCTTTTCCTGGTGGTTATTCACCGCTGGATGGATCTGATGGGACTTGTCCCAAAACTCCGACGGTAGTGGGTCTGATTGATCTAGAAACACCAGCCCTTTCCTCTGGGCAGGAATGCTGGTAATGTGGAACGCCACAATCCAACGTACTTTCCTTGGTCCAATATTCCTGGTACCTTTAGTAGAAGCTGAATTCTAACAATAAGGCCAAAATTGAACTCCTTAAGCTTCTGGGAAAAGATGCGGAGTATACAAAAACACTCTAAAATGGGCCTCACACTTGGGCATCGTGTGACAAACTTGTTGCAAGGCATTGAACTCGTTGAGCTGACGCTCAACAAATTCCTCAGAAAGATACTTCTCCTGGAACCAGTCCTCGAATAGTTCCCATGACATGTCGTCAATGACCATGTTCAAATGTGGTAGGGGCATCTTCCGCCATAGAATATTGCTCCTCTTTAGTTGGAAGACCACCATGTAGACCTTCATGTTGGAGGTCGTAAGTGCAGGGTGTGAATCACATCACCCTTCTGTACATTCGTGCCTCAATGGCACAACCGTTCGTGACACTCGTGGACTCGAGAACTCAACTCTCTCGAGTTCTCAGTGGATGATAATGGTACTAGTTAGGGCACGTTGTGGACCCTCACGGGTATAGGTGCCCCAGAAACATCTCAGTACTGATGGTGAGTCGAGGCCTTTGACATTACCAGGAAGGACCTTGTTAGACCACCATCATCCCTTGTTACAAGTGAATCCATCCCAAGGACTTGTTCCACCCCCTTGGGGGTCAGACTCTGAGGGCACAAAACTTCTGGGGGCATCGTGTTTCCATCCACGATACCTCGCCATGAATATCTACGGTGTCATCTAACCGTGCTTATCGCAAGGGCGAGTTAAAGTTTTATCTAGTGTTAGGTTAAGACTCAAGGGTTTACTATAGTGGAAAGCATAGCGATCAACAGTCGCAGAGTTGAACCTGGCTCTGACACCATATGTAACATCCCCATCTGGTACGACTCCTACAATGTACAACCGATAAAAGCACCCAAATTTTTTTCTCTCTTTAAAAAAAAAAAAAACTCTTATCACACTTTTTAGTTAACTTGCACTTGATACAAATGGTGTTGGTGTAGGGTTATAGTATTCTATATGATTCCTGCAAAGGGTCAACATCGTATTTACATTGATATAACCTCCAATTCCATTTTCTTAAGCCAAACTTGAATTTCAAAATAAAGTAACTCACCTAAGTCCACCATCTCAATAACTTTTTGGTGAGTTTATGCTTCACTCTATAACTCTCTTTATAGATTTATAGTCACAACAGAATCACCCACAGATAAAACTATACAAACCATTTCATTATTATCATGTTGTATACGCAACATACGATTGAAAAACTATAAGGGTGAATCTAAGAAGGTGTCACACTTTTTGGTAAGATGGGAGGGAAAAACTAGTGTGGGTGGAGACACTCATTTGAGGTCTTTTAGCTCTCGATTAAGAGATAGACAAATCCCTTAATCGATGATTTGTGTGAAAAGAAATTAAGTCTCGATTGATGAATAAATTAACCCTCAGAGATTAAAATAAACAACTCATCCAAGTTACCACCATTGATTGTGCCATATGGTATAACCTAGTCATATCCTCTCTCCATCTCCACATATGACTTTCCAATACCACCTTTTCCATGTTCACAATCATAATCCTTTAAATTAGTGAAGCCTTTGCCCACAACCTTCACCCTGTAAAATAATAGCCTAGATTTCAGTTGAGTATGTCAAATTCCCATAACAATTTAAAAGTGAGATGATCTTAGAACTAGTATAACAATTTAAAAGTAAGTTGATCTTAGAACTAGTAGGGTGATTCGTAATATTTTGTGTATGTGTGTTTTTAGGATCAGTAATTTCATTATTATTTTGTGTATATATGTTTAATAATTGAACATGGATGTTACCATTTCATTTTTGCATCTGAGATGCATATAAATGTCTTAATATAGGAATTTTAAAAATTATAAATTTAATATTTAGATTTAAAATATACTGCTTCAAATTTCGCAACTTCGACGTGCATATAAAACCTACGTTTACATGGATTCGTGGAAAAGAATTAAGATTCATTTCAATTCTATGGTCTCTCCCTAAAAGCACTTGGAAAATTCATATTTACTAATAAATGAAATTGTAAAGGAGATATCACAATTATGCATATTAATTTATAAGCATCTTTCATAATTTGAGAATTGCTAGATAAACGAACAGTCTGGGGTGTTGTCTCTTTATTGAACTTTTAAAGAGAATGTCCGAACAACAGCCCATGGCATCCTTGGTGAGCTTTGAAGGACAATGTTGTTAGGACAACAGTCGCATAAAACTACACAGAAAAGAACCACTAAACCGGAAATATTTCACTAAACCACCTGGATAGTTTAGGAATTATTATTTTTAGGTAAAGAGGAATAGGAATAGGAATACATTCATGTATATTATCAAGAGATAAAATCCTCGAACAATATTCCCATAGCGTCCATTTGAGATCATATCGATCTCCTGTTATGAAATGGACTGGCCAGAATTCCAAGGGTTCTTCTATTAAAGAGTTACAACGTCATTTCCAAAAGAGAGTAAATGCAATTTCTGTTAAGTCATGTCCTTCAAGTCATATAACATGTCGACTGAGATACAAAAATGTCTTTGCAAATAAAAATTGGTATAGTGGCCCAGACTGTTGGGTAAACATTAAAACTCATGATAGATTCTTTGCATCTTCTTGTTAACGGGACTGCGAATTGCCCAAAACAATCAAGATTATCAACAAAGCACGAAAACTCTCTCAATAGAAATTCTAGAGGACATGAAGATGAGTGCTGATTAGGGTATTCAAGCCTCCTAAAAGAATGATTGGAGCATTCATCGGAGGTATCTAAAAAGAGAGAATTGTGTTTATGTGTTATCCCCTTTAGTTAGGACTTCACCTATTGTGATTTTTTTTGGCCAATTTTCATAAGATTTCAGGATTCTTCATAAGAAGATTTTCTAAGTTTTATTTTTATTAAGTCATAAGAGGATATAGAAATTAACATGTAATAACTTTGATACTCTCAAATGCAAACGATCCGTTCCATACAACAACAAAACGCAGAGAAAAATTAAAGGCAGAATGTGCCCAGTCAACAGCCAACACATCAAATTAAAGGTAGATGTAACCACTCAACCTCAACGCTGTCAGCCGGATACCAAACACTACAACGTAAGGGAAAAACGTGGTCATTATGGAAGCAACAGTAAGGATTAAAATCCCTTGTAACTGTAAAATCGTGGTCAACCTTGGTAAAAGCATAAAAACATATATATAACGCAGTCATATTAATGCATTAGTGGCCATTCCAGTTATCAATTCGCTGTCCAAAAGACACATACATTTGATGCTCAACCAGAACATTTTGGTACACTACCCACGATTTACTATCAACGATAATGCTGCCTATCACTTTAAACATTGACTCCTTATTACAATTGCTCAATATGAACTTGTACAAAAATAGAATAGTAGATTGCAGTCATCAAGTAGGAAAAAAAAAAACAGTCAATAACTAAGGGATCTCCATCAGTAAAATAATGAAATCACAGTCCATACATCAACCAGGGCAATCTCAGCAACTGTAAATCGTAATGGGATAAAAAATGAAATGTAGAAAACTAAAAGGCCCAATTCGCCAGGCGCTCAAGCTATGGATGTGGTCTTAAGGTGGAAATCACCAGAGCATTTTATCCAGGGATGGAACGACTTCTTTATACAAAGACAAATGCAAGCCATATGCTGACAAGGAGTACACCAAATAAAATAAAAACACAGAGTTAAAAATTTAGGGAAATAGGAATGATAACAAGGACATATTTTCTCCACAATAAAAGGTGAAAGGACCATCAATCACTCAGGGGTAAACGACAGAGGTAGATGGTTGACAGGAATGTCCTACACTCACCATCCTTGCACAGAAAAGCAGGGTGTTGTGTTCCATAGGTCTTTTAACGCTAAGGTGACGACCGTAGATCAGGCTCCTAGCCGACTGCTCAGGCGAAGACTGGCGAGCTAGGGACGAAAGCTAAGCAACCATGAAGGAAACAATCAACACAACAAGGTGGTATAGACATGCGAGAAAATGAAGGCCATGGGAGTCAACAACCATCTAGCTAAGCTAAGGAAAGTTCGGTCGCCAATTAAAAAAAAAACATCATTTTACCCTTCCATTAAATAAGCAGATCGAAGCATAAGTCCTAATACTTTGTACCATACAAAAATGAAGAGAGTGTATTGTTGCCTGTTCGCTCGCTCCGAAAAATGTCCCGTGTGCTCCGTGCAACTCCCGCTCACCGACCGTCAATACTTCATCGGTACCTCCCAGCCAATGCTAGGGGTACGCTTCTTCCCCCTTAGCCCCCCGAGCCGCAAACGGGCCACACACACTATCCAGAGGTTTCGTCTAGCTCCCAACTCACCATGCAAGGCCGGGCTACCACTTTTCACCGAGCTGGGTATCCCAACTCCCACAAGTTAAGTCAGTCAAGAAGATATTTCTGCAGCGTAACGTTACGCAAACAGAAGATGGTCCTTCATCCTTCTCATTCCTTCATTATATAGAGTTTCGAACTTCCTTTCTTTCCTAAAATCTCATTTAATAAAAGTTTTAAAAATAAATTCCTAAAAATTCTTCTCCGTACAAGTGTCACCCATCCCCTACATTCCTCCAATAATTAATTTCTTTAATTAATTAATTATCTTATTTCCCTCACCTACCTAGAGTTACTCCTAGAATCACTCCTAGGTGTCCCCAAATTCCCTTACAGGTTTTAAAGGCTTTCTCTATTGTGAAATTACTAATTCAGTTTAAAATTAGAAAGCTCTTAAATGGTAGATTCTTTACTAAGTTGACTTTCCTCTTTTTCCCTTAAGTTCCCCTTTTTCCATTTTTATGTTACCTCCTTTCCCTAGTTTCCTAATTTTTTTGATTTTCCTTCTTTCCCCTTTTTACTTAGAACTCAAAAAGGCAGGTGTGAAAGTTACCCCTTTTTCCTTTTCTTATTTAATTAGTATATTTTAATTTATTAAGGTAATAAAACAATTTAAATTTTAATCCAACATAATTTTTGAAACAATTTATTTCTTACTCCCTTCATGTTACAAGATTTAAGGAAGATCATAATTATTATTCATGTGGTTTTTATTTTTATTTTTATTATTATTATTTTATAGAGAGATAAAATTTTACCACTAGCATAGTTTAGACTTAAACCTTAAATTTTCGTATTGGGCGACATTTTAATTAGGGAATTTGTTTTAATAATACTTAACAAGTTATTCATCCTAAGGCCATCTAGGTTCATTCCTCTATCATCAACAACGCGACGTGCCCTTCAGGACGCACTATGTGCTCCAAGGGTGTCGCTCACCTCATTTTTTTCCCTTGTGCGATGTGCCCTTTAGCATGCACTACATGCTCCAAGGGTGCCACTTGCCATTCTCCATTTTTCTTGCACGATGTGCCCTTCAGGATGCACCATGTGCTCCAAGGGTTCTAGTCGCCTCTTGACCGACTTGGTAGACATTAATAACTCCTGGAGTCAACACTCTGCCAGGTGAACTTGTGGGAGACTAAGGGCCTCTAAGGAATAAGGCCCCCACCTTATTGCGCACCACTTAGAATCATCGTGAGCGACTGTTGCAGTCTGGCCTCACGACATCGTGGGTCCTCTCAAACTAGGTAATCGTTAACCTACAGTTCGAGACATGACGGGAGTGCTAGTAGGCTGTGGCAGGGATGTTTTCCACACCTCTCCCTCAACATCTTTGGTAGTCATGTGTGACTCCTTTAATCCATATGTGAGTCTGGTTGGAAAGCTATCATCATCCTGCATCATCAACAAATCATGTAAGAACATATCCATATCATACCATCGAATCAGATGCTCTAATATCACAGTAAAACAATCAAACCCCAATGGTACACTCCATGACTCGATCTAGAGTCCAAGGGGTTCCATCGATGCCTCTGCATCGTCGAGGTCCAAAATCCTGCACACTAGGTAAACCGATTCAATAGCACCTGTCTATGTCAATGCAGTAAAACAACATGTCATCAACCCATAACGCCTCATAATCAAATCAAGGGTTTTAATAGCATAATAATCAAGATCACTTGGGATAAAGTGTTCTCAAAGAATAAGTTCGCTCAGTGTGCCAGAGAAGGATGTTACATACACCCCCTCTTGGTCTAAACTTCGTCCTGAAGTTTCTCAGTATAAGTGCCGAAATAAAGTGTATCACAATATTATAAGCCTATCTATCAAAAAAAATGGAAACTGCTAGCACATATCATATGCGTCCTCCCAGGTCGCCGAATGCGGACTATAACTGTCACGCTGGACCTTGACCTGCTCTACCATTCGAAGTCGTAGCTGTCGAATGCGATGATCCAAGATGTCTATCAGCTCAGCCATGAGCACCCCTACATATGACACCCGCCAGGTGCTCAAGCCAAAACATGTGTAGGATCACTAATATAATGTCTCAAAACCGATATATGAAAAACATCCTGCATACGCCTCAAAGAATCAGGAAAGGCTAGTCGATAGGCCATAGGCCCCTTTCTCTCTGCAATCTCGAAAGGTCCCACGAACCTAGGAGAGAGTTTAGCTCCCTTCCCAAACTTGATCGAACTCTTATGTGGTTTAACCTGCAAGAAGACTTGATCGCCGACCTCGTAACTACGGTCGACACGGTGCACATCGACATAACCCTTCTATCAATCCTGTGCTTCTTTAACCCTTTTCTTATAGTTTGCATTATCTCTTCCAATTATTGGATCACTTCTAGTCCCACTAGGACCCTATCCTCAAGCCAATCCCAACTCAAAGGCGTCCGACATGGTCACCCGTAAAGAAACTCGAAAGGTGCCATCTTAATGGTGCTCTGTTAATTGTTGTGTGAGCGAACTTCACCAGTGGCAATAATTCTTCCCAACCCTTTTGTTGTTCGATCAAGTACATGCGCAACATGTCCTCCCAGGTCTAGTTCGTTCGTTCAGTTTTCTCATCCGTCTCCAGGTGATACGCAGTACTAAAGTTAAGTTGGGTTCCCAAGGCCTCTTGGAGACTCATTCAAAATCGTCTAGTAAACACCGATCCTCGATCAAATATAATCCTATTAGGCACGCCATGTAAACTCACAATCTCACTGATGAAAACTCTAGCTATGTCAGGTGCTTAATACATCGTACGCATAGGAACAAGTGAGCACTCTTCGTCAAAGTGTCTACTACTATGAAAATCGAGTCATGTCTCCTTGACATCAGTGGCAATCCAACAATAAAATCCATCGAATTAACCTCCCATTTTGATTCCAGAATAGCGTGTGGTTGTATTAATCCTGCTGGGTGTCTATGTTTAGCCTTTCCCAGCTGACATTCTAGACAGTTGGCCACATAGTTGACTATGTCTGCCTTCATTCCCTTCCAGAAGAATAAGGGTTTAAGGTTTTCTCTCATCTTCGTGACTACCGAGTTATCCAAGTAAACTGCTCTATGAGCCTCGCTTAGGATCAACTTCTTCAACTCGTCGTTCAACGAAACGTAGATCCAATTTTTAAACCTCAATAAACCATCGCTAATAAAAGAAAAATCCTTCTAATCGTGGTACCATCCTTGTGTTTTGTCCGATAAAACCCTCGACCTCTTTGTACCAATCATCGTCACGCTGTAAAGTTTGAATATTTTCATGTAGATTTTCCTAAAGAGGCAGCACCGAAAAGATGTGTGGTCTCCAACTCAATGCATACGCCACTCGGTTCACTGTTCCTTTTATGTAAGTGATTTCGAAGTCGTACTTGCTAAGAAATTCCAACCAATGTCATTGTCACGCATTCAGGTCACTTTGCACAAAGATGTGTTGTATTCCACAATGGTCAGCCTTTAGTTCAAATTTTTTCCAACAAGGTAGTGTCTCCAAACTTTCAAGGCATAAACAAAGGCTAACAACTCCAAATCGTGCGTCGCGTAGTTCTCCTCATGCCTTCTCAGTTTCCACGAGATGTAAGCGATCACTCATCCGTCTTGCATCAAGACTCCACCTAAGCCTTCCTTGGATGCATCATTGCATACCAAGAATTTCGCGTCCAGGTCCGGGACTTTTAGTATCTTTGTTTTTGTCAACAACTCCTTGAGCCTCCGAACTGTTTCTGCGCATTTCTCGTTCCAAACAAACTTCTTGTTTTTCTTCTGCAATTTCATGATCGGATTTGCTATCTTTGAAAACCCCTCGATGAACCATCAATAGTATCTTGCTAAACCCATGAAGCTATGAACTTCCAGAGCATTGTCGGCGCAGGACATTCCATGATAGCCTCAACCCTTGCTGGATCCACGGCGATGCCTTCGCCGGAGATGACATGCCCTAATTAATGAATCTTCGATTAATAAAATGATCATTTGGACAACTTCCCATACAATTTTTTCTCTCGCAGACACTGTAGCAAGCGCAAGTGATCGTCATGCTCCTTCGTCGTCTGAGAGTAAATCATAATATCAACAATGAATACTTGGACGAACTTATCCAAGTACTCGTGGAACACCCCATTCATCAAACTCATAAATACCCCTGGGGCATTTGTTAGTCCAAACGGTAAAACACTAAACTCATAATGTCCAAACTCGTTTTAAAGGTGGTCTTAGGGACGTCATCTTCCTTGATCCGTAACCGGTGATACCCTGATCATAAATCGATCTTGGAGAACACTGTCGCACCCTTCATTTGAAAGAACAGATCATCAATTCTTGGCAACAAACACTGATTCTTGATCATGGCCTTGTTTAGTTGATGGTAGTCAATGCAGAGCCTCCACGACCCATCCTTCTTTCGTATGAAAATAACAGGTGCACCCCACGGTGACATACTATAATGTATCAGTCCTAGGTCCAGCAACTCCTTCAGTTGCATTCTTAACTCTTGTAAATATGGGGTTGACATCCGATAAGGCGCTCTAGCTATCGGTTTTGTTCCCGGTTTTAGGTCTATAGTAAACTCCAATTCCCTCTCTAGCGACATCCCAGGTAACTCCTCTGGAAATATGTCTGCAAAGTCTCTCACCACCGGAAGGTGTTCTATACCTTCCGCTACTCCCTTCTCGTTTAAAAAAAGGATCGCATAAAACTTGCACCCCTTGCACCTGCTCTTCCGTAGCTACAAGGAAGAGATGAACCTCAGGAAAACTCCGTGGTTTCCTCCTACAATCACACGTCTATATCCCTCATCTTCAACCAAGCTCAATTGTTTCGTCTTGTAGTTGAGTATCGCCTCATGCGATTCAAACCAGTCCATACCGATCACGACATCATAAGATTCTAAGATCGTGACGTACAGGTTGGCCCTCATGAAAAACTCTCCTAGGTTAAGGATACAGCCCGTAACCTTTCCTCCAACCTTTTGTTTGGCTCCCGAAGCCAACTCTACGAAGCTAAACTCATCCTGTTCGACTGCCTTTAACTTAATCCTTTTTAGCGTTGCACCAAAAATGAAACTCTCGGTAGCACCGGAATCTATCAAAATACTAAGGGTCTGGTCAATGACGATACCTGACGTCCTTAGCACAGTTAAGTGATGCTCTTCCTGGCGGTTATTCACCGCTGCATGAATCTGATGGGCCTTGCCCCAAAAATTCGACGGTAGTGGGTCCAATTGATCCAGAAACGCCAACCCTTTCCTCTGGGCAAGAATGTTGGTAATGTGGAACGCCACAATCCAACATAATTTCCTTGGTCTAGTATTCTTGGTACCTGTAGTAGAAGCTAAATTCTAACAACAAGGCCAAACTTAAACTCATTAAGCTTCTGGGAAAAGATGCGGAGTATACAAAAACACTCTAAAACGGGCCTCACACTCGGGCACCGTGTGACGAACTTGTCACAAGGCATCGAACTCGTTGAGCTGACGCTCAACGAATTCCTCAAAAAGATACTTCTCCTGGAACCGTTCCTCGAACAGTTCCCATGACACGTCGTCGACGACCATGTTCAAATGTGGCAGGGGCGTCTTCCGCCATAGAAGATCGCTCCTCTTCAGTTGGAAGACCATTATACAGACCTTCACGTTGGAGGTTGTAAGTGCAGGGTGTGAAGCACATCACCCTTCTGTACATTCGTGCCTCGATGGCACAACCATTCGTGACACTCGTGGACTCCAGAACTCAACTCTCTCGAGTTCTTGGTGGATGGTAATGGTACTAGTTAGGGTGTGTTGTGGACCCTGACGGGTACAGGTGCCCTAGACTCATCTCAGTACTGATGGTGAGTCGAGGATTTTAACATTACCTGGAAGGACCTTGTCAGACCACCATCATCCCTTGTTACAAGCAAATCCAGCCCAAGGACTTGTTCCTACCCCTTGGGGGTCAAACTCTGAGGGCGCAAAACTTCTAGGGGTGTTGTGTTTCCATCCACGATACCTCGCCGCGAATCTCTACCGTGTCATCTAACCGTGCTTATCGCAAGGGTGAGTTAAAGTTTTATCTAGTGTTAGGTTAAGACTCAAGGGTTTACTACAGTGGAAAGCATGGTGATCCACGATCGCAGAGTTGAACCTGGCTCTGATACCATATGTAACGTCCCCATCTGGTATGACTCCTATGATGTACAATTGGTAAAAGCACTGAATTTTTTTTCTCTCTTTTAAAAAAAAAAAAAACTCTTATCACACTTTTTAGTTAACTTGCACTTGATACAAATGGTGTTGGTGCAGGGTTATAGTATTCTATATGATTCCTGCAAAGGGTCAACATCATATTTAGATTGAGATAACCTCCAATGCCATTTTCTTAAGCCAAACATGAATTTCAAAATAAAGTAACTCACCTAAGTCCACCATCTCAATAACTTGTTGGTGAGTTTATGCTTCACTCTATAGCTCTCTTTATAGATTTATAGTCACAACACAATCACCCACATATAAAACTATACAAACCATTTCATTATTATCATGTTGTATAAGCAACATACGATTGAAAAACTATAAGGGTGAATTTAAGAAGGTGTCACACTTTTAGGTAAGATGGGAGGGAAAAACTAGTGTGGGTGGAGACACTCATTTGAGGTCTTTTAGCTTTCAATTAAGAGATAGACAAATCTCTTAATCGATGATTTGTGTGAAAATAAATTAAGTCTTGATTGATGAATAAATTAACCCTCAAATATTAAAATAAATAACTCATCCAAGTTACCACCATTGATTGTTCCATATGGTATAATCTAGTCATATCCTCTCTCCATCTCCACATATGACTTTCGAATACCACCTTTTCCATGTTCAAAATCATAATCCTTTAAATTAGTGAGGCCTTTGCCCACAACCTTCGCCCTGTAAAATAATAGCCTAGATTTCAGTTGAGTATGTCCTTTTCCCATAACAATTTAAAAGTGAGATGATCTTAGAACTAGTATAACAATTTAAAAGTAAGATGATCCTAGAACTAGTAGGGTGATTCGTAATCTTTTGTGTATGTGTGTTTTTAGGATCAGTAATTTCATTATTATTTTGTGTATATATGTTTAATAATTGAACATGGATGTTACCATTTCATTTTTTCATCTGAGATGCATATATATACCTTAATATAGGAATTTTAAAAATTATAAATTCAATATTTAGATTTAAAATATACCGCTTCAAATTTCGCAACTTCGGTGTGTATATAAAACCTACGTCTACATGGATTCGTGCAAAAGAATTAAGATTTGTTTCAATTCTATGGTCTCTCCCTAAAAGCATTTGGAAAAATCATATTTACTAATAAATGAAATAGTAAAGGAGATATCACAATTATGCATATTAATTTATAAGCACCGTTCATAATTTGAGAATTGTTGGATAAACGAACTTTCACTGGGTCCATTTACATATATTTAGGATAGTGTGGGGTGTTGTCTCTTTATTGAAATTTTAAAGATAATGTCTGAACAACAGTCCATGGCATCCTTGGTGAACTTTGAAGGACAATGTTGTTAGGACAACAATCGCATAAAACTACACAGAAAAGAACCACTAAACCGGAAATATTTCACTAAACCACCTGGATAGTTTAGGAATTATTATTTTTAGGTAAATAGGAATAGGAATAGGAATACATTCATGGAGATTCTCAAGAGATAAAATCCTCGAACAAGATTCCCATAGCGTCCATTTGAGATCATATCGATCTTCTGTTATGAAATGGACTGGCCAGAATTCCAAGGGTTCTTCTATTAAAGAATTACAACATCATTTCCAAAAGAGAGTAAATGCAATTTCTGTTAAGTCATGTCCTTCAAGTCATATAACATGTTGACCGAGATACAAAAATGTCTTTGCAAATAAAAATTGGTACAGTGGCCCAGACTATTGGGTAAACATTGAAACTCATGATATATTCTTTGCATCTTCTTGTTAACGGGACTGCGAATTGCCCAAAACAGTCAAGATTATCAGCAAAGCACAAAAACTCTCTCAATAGAAATTATAGAGGACATGAAGATGAGTTTTGATTAGGGTATTCAAACCTCCTAAAAGAATGATTGGAGCATTCATCTATTGTGATTTTTTTTTTTGGCCAAATTTCATAAGATTTCAGGATTCTTCATAAGAAGATTTTCTAAGTTTTAATTTTATTAAGTCATAAGAGGATATAGAACTTAGCATATAATAAATTTGATACTCTCAAATGCAAATGATCCGTTCCGCACAACAGCAAAATGCAAAGAAAAATTAAAGGGAAAACGTGCCCAGTCAATAACCAACGCATCAAATTAAAGGCAGACGTAACCACTTAACCTCAATGCAATCAGCCGGATACCAAATGTGACACCGTAAGGGAAAAACATGGTCAATATGGAAGCAACAATAAGTATTAAAATCCCTTGTAACAGTAAAATCGTGGTCAACCTAGGTAAAAGCATAAAAACATATATATAACGCAGTCATATTATTGTAACAGTGGCCATTTCGGTTATCAATTCATTGTCCAACAACCACATACATTCGATGCTCAACCAGAATGTTTCGGTACACTACCCACAATTTTTTATCAACGATAATGCTGCCTATCACTTTAAACATTGACTCCTTATAACAATTTCTCAATATAAACTTGTACGAAAATAGAATAGTAGATCGCAGTCATCAAGTAGGAAAAAAAAAGCAGTCAATAACTAAGGGATCTCCGTCATAGTGTCTACTACTACGAAAATCGAGTCATGTCTCCTTGCCTTCAGTGGAAATCCAACAATAAAATCCATCGAATTAACCTCCCATTTCGATTCCGGAATAGCGTGTGGTTGTAGTAATCCTATTGGGTGTCTATGTTAAGCCTTTCCCAGCTGACATTCTAGACATCTGGCCACATAGTTGACTATGTCCGCCTTCATTCCCTTCCAGAAGTATAAGGGTTTAAGGTTTTCCCTCATCTTCGTGACTCCCGGGTGAGCCAATTAAACTGCTCTATGAGCCTCACTTAGGATCAACATCTTCAACTCGTCGTTCAACGATACGTAGATCCAATTTTTAAACCTCAATAAACCATCGCTAATAAAAGAAAAATCCTTCTAATCATGGTACCATCCTTGTGTTTTGTCCGATAAAACCCTTGACCTCTTTGTACCAGTCATCGTCATGCTGTAAAGTTAGAATCTTTTCACGTAGATTCATCTAAAGAGGCAGCACCGAAAAGATGTGTGGTCTTCGACTTAATGCATCCGCCACTCGGTTCACTGTTCCTTTTATGTAAGTCATCTCGAAGTCGTACTCGCTGAGAAATTATGACCAACGTCGTTGTCACACGTTCAGGTCGCTTTGCGTAAAGATGTGTTGTAGTCCACAGTGGTCAGCCTTTAGTTCAATTTTTTTTCCAACAAGGTAGTGTCTCCAAACTTTCAAGGCATAAATGAAGGCTAACAACTTCAAATCGTGCGTCGCATAGTTCTCCTCATGCCTTCTCAATTTCCACGAGATGTAAGCGATCACTCATCCGTCTTGCATCAAGACTCCACCTAAGCCTTCCTTGGATGCATCAATGCATACCAAGAAGTCCGCATCTAGGTCTGGGACCTTTAGTATCTATGTTTTTGTCAACAACTCCTTGAGCCTCTTAAATGCTTCCGCGCATTTCTCAGTTCAAACAAGCTTCTTGTTTTCATCTGCAATTTCATGATCAGATTTGCTATCTTCGAAAACCCCTCGACGAACCGTCGATAGTATCCTGCTAAACCCATGAAGCTACGCACTTCTGGGACATTGTCGACGCAGGCCATTCCATGATAGCCTCGACCCTTGATGGATCCATGGCGATGCCTTCGCCGGAGATGACATGCCCTAAGTAGTGAATCTTCGATTGATAAAATGATCATTTGGACAACTTCCGATACAATTTGTGCTCTCGCAGACACTGTAGTACCAAACACAAGTGATCTTCATGCTCCTCCATCGTCCGAGAGTAAATCATAATATCATCAATGAATACTTGGACGAACTTATCTAAGTACTCACGGAACACCCCATTCATCAAACTCATAAATACCCTTGGGGCGTTTGTTAGTCCAAACGGTAAAACACTAAACTCATAATGTCTAAACTCGTTTTAAAGGTGGTCTTAGGGACGTCATCTTCCTTGAGCCGTAACCGGTGATACCCTGATAACAAATCGATCTTGGAGAACACCGTTGCACCCTTCATTTGATCGAACAGATCATCAATTCTCGGCAATGAACACTGGTTCATGATCGTGGCCTTGTTCAGTTGATGGTATTCAATGCAGACCCTCCACAACCCATCCTTCTTTCGTATGAAAATAACGGGTGCACCCCACAGTGACATACTAGGATGTATCAGTCCTAGGTCCAACAACTCCTTCAATTGCATTCTTAACTCTTGTAATTCCAGGGTTGACATCCGATAAGGCGTTCTAGCTATCGGTTTTGTTCCCAGTTTTAGGTCTATAGTAAACTCCAATTCCCTCTCCAGTGACATCCCAGGTAACTCCTCTGGAAATATGCCTGCAAACTGTCTCAACACCGGAAGGTGTTCTATACCTTCTACTACTCCCTTCTCGTTTAACACAATGATCGCATAAAGCTTGCACCCCTTGCACATGCTCTTTCGTAGCTACAAAGAAGAGATGAACCTCAGGGAAACTCCCTGGTTTCCTCTTATAATCAAACATCTCTATTCCTCATCTTCGACCAAGCTCAATTGTTTCGTCTTGCAGTTGAGTATCGCCTCATGCGATTCCAAACAGTCCATACCGATCACGACGTCATAAGATCCTAAGATTGTGACGTGCAGGTTGGCCCTCATGACAAACTCTGCCAGGTTAAGGATACAACCCGTAACCTTTCCTCCAACCCTTTTTTTGGCTCCCGAAGCCATCTCTACGAAGCTAAAATCATCTTGTTCGACTGCCTTTAACTTAATCCTTTTTAACGTTGCACCAGAAATGAAACTCTCGGTAGCACCGGGAACTATCAAAATACAATGTTTCTGGTCAACGACGATACCTGGCATCCTTAGCACAATCTAGTGATGCTCTACCTGGCAGTTATTCACCACTACATGAATTCGATGGGCCTTGCCCCAAAACTCCAACGGTAGTGGGTCTGATTGATCCAGAAATGCCGACCCTTTCCTCTGGGTAGGAATGTTGGTAATGTGGAACACCACAATCCAACGTACTTTCCTTGGTCTGGTATTCCTAGTACCTGTAGTAGAAGTTGAATTCTAACAATAAGGCCAAACTTGAACTCCTTAAGCTTCTGGGAAAAGATGCGGAGTATACAAAAACACTCTAAAATGGGCCTCACACTCGGGCACCGTGTGACGAACTTGTCGCAAGGCATCGAACTCGTTGAGCTGACGCTCAATGAATTCCTCAGAAAGATACATCTCCTCGAACCGTTCCTCGAATAGTTCCCATGACACGTCGTCGACGACCATGTTCAAATGTGGAAGGGGCGTCTTCAGCCATAGAAGATCGCTCCTCTTCAGTTAAAAGACCACCATGCAGACCTTCACGTTGGAGGTCGTAAGTGCAGGGTGTGAAGCACATCGCCCTTTTGTACATTCATGCCTCAATGGCACAACCGTCCACGACACTCATGGACTCGAGAAATCAACTCTCTCGAGTTCTCGGTGGATGATAATGGTACTAGTTAGGGTGCGCTGTGGACCGTCATAGGTAGAGGTGCCCCAAACTCATCTCAATAGTGATGGTGAGTTGAGGCCTTTGACATTACCTGGAAGGACCTTGTCAGACCACCATCATCCCTTGTTACAAGAGAATCCATCCCAAGGACTTGCTCCTCCCCCTTGGGGGTCAGACTCTGAGGGCGCGAAACTTCTGGGGGCATCGCGTTTCCATCCATAATACCTCGTCGTGAATCTCTACGGTGTCATCTAACCGTGCTTATCGCAAGGGCGAGTTAAAGTTTTATCTAGTGTTATGTTAAGACTCAAGGGTTTACTACAGCGGAAAGCATGGTGATCCACAGTCGCAGAGTTGAACCTGGCTCTGATACCATATGTAACGTCCCCATCTGGTACGACTCCTACGATGTACAATCGGTAAAAGCACCCAAAATGTTTTCTCTCTCTTTAAAAAAAAAAAACTCTTATCACACTTTTTAGTTAACTTGCACTTGATACAAATGGTGTTGGTGTAGGGTTATAGTATTCTATATGATTCCTGCAAAGGGTCAACATTGTATTTAGATTGAGATAACCTCCAATGCCATTTTCTTAAGCCAAAATTGAATTTCAAAATAAAGTAACTCACCTAAGTCCACCATCTCAATAACCTTTTGGTGAGTTTATGCTTCACTCTATAGCTCTCTTTATAGATTCATAGTCACAACACAATCACCCACAGATAAAACTATACAAACCATTTCATTATTATCATGTTGTATAAGCAACTTACGAGTGAAAAACTATAAGGGTGAATCTAAGAAGGTGTCACACTTTTTGGTAAGATGGGAGGGAAAAACTAGTGTGGGTGGAGACACTCATTTGAGGTCTTTTAGCTCTCGATTAAGAGATAGACAACTCCCTTAATTGATGATTTGTGTGAAAATAAATTAAGTCTCGATTGATGAATAAATTAACCCTCAGATATTAAAATAAATAACTCATCCAAGTTAGCACCATTGATTGTGCCATATATGGTATAACCTAGCCATATCATCTCTCCATCTCCACATATGACTTTCGAATACCACCTTTTCCATGTTGACAATCATAATCCTTTAAATTAGTGAGGCCTTTGCCCACAACCTTCGCCCTGTAAAATAATAGCCTAGATTTCAGTTGAGTATGTCAATTTCCCATAACAATTTAAAAGTAAGATGATCTTAGAACTAGTATAACAATTTAAAAGTAAGATGATCTTAGAACTAGTAGGGTGATTCGTAATCTTTTGTGTATGTGTGTTTTTAGGATCAGTAATTTCATTATTATTTTGTGTATATATGTTTAATAATTGAACATGGATGTTACCATTTCATTTTTACATCTGAGATGCATATATATATCTTAATATAGGAATTTTAAAAATTATAAATTCAATATTTAGATTTAAAATATACCGCTTCAAATTTCGCAACTTCGGCGTGCATATAAAACCTACGTTTACATGGATTCGTGCAAAAGAATTAAGATTCGTTTCAATTCTATGGTCTCTCCCTAAAATCATTTGGAAAATTCATATTTACTAATAAATGAAATTGTAAAGGAGATATCACAATTATGCATATTAATTTATAAGCACCGTTCATAATTTGAGAATTGTTGGATAAACGAACTTTCACTGGGTCCATTTACATATATTTAGGACAGTGTGGGGTGTTGTCTCTTTACTGAACTTTTAAAGAGAATGTCCAAACAACAGTCCATGGCGTCCTTGGTGAACTTTGAAGGATAATGTTGTTAGGACAACAATCTCATAAAACTACACAGAAAAGAACCACTAAATCGGAAATATTTCACTAAATCATCTGGATAGTTTAGGAATTATTATTTTTAGGTAAAGAGGAATAGGAATATGAATACATTCATGGAGATTCTCAAGAGATAAAATCCTCGAACAAGATTCCCATAGAGTCCATTTGAGATCATATCGATCTCCTGTTATGAAATGAACTGGCCAGAATTCCAAGGGTTCTTCTATTAAAGAATTACAACGTCATTTCCAAAAGAGAGTAAATGCAATTTTTGTTAAGTCATGTCCTTCAAGTCATATAACATGTCGACCGAGATACAAAAATGTCTTTGCAAATAAAAATTGGTAAAGTGGCCCTGACTGTTGGGTAAACATTGAAACTCACGATAGATTCTTTGCATCTTCTTATTAACGGGACTGTGAATTTCCCAAAACAGTCAAGATTATCAGCAAAGCGCAGAAACTCTCTCAATAGAAATTCTAGAGGACATGAAGATGAGTGTTGATTAGGGTATTCGAGCCCCCTAAAAGAATGATTGGAGCATTCATCAGAGGTATCTAACAAGAGAGAATTGTGTTTATGTGTTATCCCCTTTAGTTAGTATTCACCTATTGTGATTTGTTTTTTTGTCAAATTTCATAAGATTTCAGGATCCTTCAGAAGAAGCTTTTCTAAGTTTTATTTTTATTAAGTCATAAGAGGATATAGAAATTGGCATGTAATAACTTTGATACTCTCAAATGCAAACGATCCGTTCCACACAACAGGAAAACGCAGAGCAAAATTAAAGGCAAAATGTGCCCAGTCAACAGCCAACGCATCAAATTAAAGGTAGACATAACCACTCAAGCTCAACACAATCAGCTTGATACCAAACGCTACATCATAAGGGAAAAACGTGATCAATATGGAAGCAACAGTAAGGATTAAAATCCCTTGTAATAGTAAAATCGTGGTCAACCTGGGTAAAAGCATAAAAACATATATATAACACAATCATATTAATGCAACATTGGCCATTCCGGTTATCAATTCGTTGTCCAACAACCACATACATTCGATGCTCAACCAAAATGTTTCGGTACACTACCCATGATTTGCTATCAATGATAATGCTGCCTATCACTTTAAACATTAAGTCCTTATTACAATTGCTCAATATAAACTTGTACGAAAATAGAATAGTAGATCGCAGTCATCAAGTAGGAAAAAAAAAGTAGTCAATAACTAAGAGATCTCCGTCAGTAAAATAATGAAATCGCAGTCCATACATCAACCAGGGCCGTCTCAGCAAGTGTAAATCGTAATGGAATAAAAAATGAAATGCAGACAACTAAAAGGCCCAATTCACTAGGTACTCAAGCTATGGCTTTGGTCTTAAGGTGAAAATTGCCAGAGAATTTTATCTAAGTATGGAACAACTTCTTTATACAAAAACAAACACAAGCCATATGCCGGCAAGGAGTACACCAAATAAAAGAAAAATGCAAAGTTAAAATTTTAGGGAAATAGGAATGATAACAAGGACAGATTTTCTCCAC
>JASDQU010437448.1:30644-56327 GCA_032191745.1 Picea mariana | reverse complement strand
ATTAATTAAAGTAATTGATTAATTATGTATTAAAATGGGGGAAAATAAAATATAAGTTTAAATGGGTTACGTATCCCATAAGGGATAACGTAACCCATACATAAAATGAACATTAAGTAAAGGATAAGACCATTAAATAGAAATAAATGTATGGATAAGGGGTTTGGTGAGGAGTGAAGGTGCGAGGGCGGTGAAGGAGGCATAAGGGAAGGGGGAGGATTCATTTTGGGGGAATTGGTTCATGCATTCGAGAGGAGAGGGATTTTTGAAGCATTGGGACAGAGTTAGTGGACAATGGGATTTACAGTGCACCGGGGCTGAGGGGTTTTGGGCTCGGAGGGCTAGGACGTCCATAGATGTCCTAGGGTCAGGCGTACTGGTCGATAGGGTGGCTGGTTTTGGGGTGTCTTGAGGAGCAAGCTGCTGCAGATAGTAGCATCAAAGACAGGTATTTAAACTCAAAATTGTGAATTGTTACTTAAATTTAATATTTATTGCCAAATTTTATTTACGCAAGTATAGAGATAGTTTTGAAATTTTGAAAATTATACTTCTTAAAAGCTTACATAAATTAAGTAAATTGGTAGAAATATAAATGTCTTTACAATTCTGGGTACTACAGTCTATGATGCATTGTTGTAGTTGTTGTATCAGTTCTTCAAGCTACTCTACTTGTTGTGTAACTTGATCTTCTGCCTTTATTTCTACGAATGTCACAGAGTGAAATGATCTGTTGACTACTTCCTTTACTTCAAGTTGCTAGAAGAGAAAATATTATTCGTCGAACTTTTCTTGGAGGGAAATCTTTTCCTGTTCTGTAGCTTGACTTTGTTCTATAAGTATGCCTTGCACTTGCTTCAAGGCATGGGTGGCTTGTTCTGCTTCCTATTGTTCTCGTCGAAGGTGAGCTTTGAGTGTATCAGCTAATCGATGGAGTTGGGTTGGCTCGACTCCCAAATCTGGTGTTCCCAATGGCAGAGACACAGTGGAGACTACGCGGCTAGACTGTAGTGCCTATTGTACCCCTCGAAGTTCAATTTCAATCCTATCATACATTTCTTCCTTCTTGGCCTCTTTTTTTTCTTCTATTTCCAGGGAAGCATCATTTAGGGATGCTATGAGGAAGTCGAAGTCATCAGAGGTGAGGAAAGTCTACATCTTGGTCGTAAAGGCTTTCGATTTCTTTCGAGAAGAAGGTTTCAGAGGTGAACCCTTCCTCTTCTTCAGGGAATCAACCTCATCTCCTTTCTTTTGTTCGAATTATTTTTCATCTAACTCTTTGCCATCACCTCCTTGATCTGGTGATATGGAAGCAATATTCATGGATGCACTCTAATCCTTGGACCTCTTAGGTCTTATTTGTACTGCTAGGTCTGGGTGTATCCTGCATAGTTTCTGGTCTATTGATGTTGGATATCTCTACAGGGTTGGTGGGGATAAGGAGGTCAACGGACCATTACTTAGTAATTTCCTCCAGGTCCTCCTTCGTCAGCTTGTAGTAGGACTGAAGTTGTTGCTAATGTTCATCAGTGCGCACTGTAATATAAATGAAATGTCGATCTGCGCTAAACTTCATCAAAGGTTGGAACTGGTGTAGAGTGTTCGGAGTCATGCAAGGCTTGAACTGGATGGATCTCTTCATTTGATCGTAGTAGGTATGAAAAACAACATTTGATTGCCACTGATTGTTCATATCGATGGAATACCAAAGTGTACTGAACTTCATGGCCAGCGACTCAAATGGCTCGATGTCAAGGAAGTTCTCACCTTCCAGCATCTCCCAGGCGATGAATGCGATAAGTATCAAAATCCAACTAAAATGGAATTCGTAACCTTGATATTGTGCTTCTTTGCAGTCTAGTTCCAACTGATTCACCAAGTGCTTCACCCAGCTCATCTGTATGCCTTCTGTTCATTTCCCAATGAGGTCGACTACAAATATGGTGACTTGGATAGGTCGGTTATTTCTTACTAACTTCTCTACAATCAACTTACAGGAAAGGCACACTGTACCACTTTGGATAGAAGCTACCTTATAGCCTCACGTCCCCTTCTCGACATCGTCATAGGTGTCCTTGATCCTCTATGCTAGAGCGCAATCCATGGATTTTCCTAGATAAAAATCATGTGGATCAAGTCCCTGCATACTCAAACCTTTGATCCGATTGATCAGCTTCTGATCAACTGTGATACATCGATCTATCCACAAATAGTTGCCATGGTAACAAGAAAGAATCATCTTGACACATGCATTGACTTCCTGGTGTCTACCAAAGTGTGGAATCTTCATGACGTTCAACAGGGTGGGTTGTATGAGGTTATGGGTCCATGTCTATGGGATTATATTTTAATTCTTCCCCTTCGTTCTAGTCAAGTACTTATGTGGGGTGAGCATGTTATATACTTTTCGGTCACTGAGGTTGAACTCGCTGAACTTCAACGCTGCAATCTTGTCTTGGTCTACTCGAACTGCACGGATCCCCTTCGGAAGGTTCACAATGACCAAGGTGTACTCGAAATCTCTGGGAACTATATCTCGATTTACTGTGCCACTCAGAGTAGGGATGATTTTAAGGATGGGAATTTATTTTAAAATGTAGAAACCTTGGCGAATATTAATAATCCTTCATATGTCAACTATAAATGTTTGGCGATATGTTTTTAAAAATATTCAATTTTCTAAGTATTTAATATAATTTTTATAAAATTTTGGCTATTTTTAAGGTAAAATAATTTTATCCTATAGAATTTGGGCGAATCATTTTTAAAATAGCGATTATAGTTTTTGGAAAAACCATGGAAAATTAGCCCATGAGCAAAATTTAGCCCCTAAAATCATCCCTGACTCAGAGGTGGTATGTAGGTGGGTAATATAGTCAGGATCAATTTGGCATTTGTGAGATCATCTCTGTGCTTGGTTCGCTTTTCATCTGATGGCTGGGATGGTCCGACTCCACGAGCAGTCGATGGAGATGCTTGCATTGTTCTTGTGGATTAAGCCTATACACCTACAGATAATCTTCTCTCTGACATGACTCTTTCAGTCATCAGGTCAAGGAGTAATATTGTCACATATTCTTCGACTATGTTGAGCTCCTTGGACATGCGCATTCAGGATTAATGATATTGGGTTCAAGATTAACTTAGACACTACAATGAAATATATGGAAAGAGTTAGATGATCACTGTGAAAAATCCACTTAGTTTGCGAGCTCAAACTCTTGGTTAGCAAAAGTTTTCTAGGTGCATGTTGTGACAGGATAAATAGGTAGCTCAGCAACGGGTCACTTGCAATGGGTATAAAGCCTTCATTAAATATGTTTTTTCCGTTATGACACGGTTCCAATAGTCTAATGGTGAGTTGTTTGGTCATAAATGACTTTCTACCCATTCGGAGCATTGGTCTAATGGTTATAATATCCCCAATGGATATATTTCTTTGCCATGGCGAAGTGCCATGTGTTGCTATGCTGATATCCCGACGAAGCTCCAATTTTGCAAGTTTTCCTTCTGTGAGGTTCCTTCTGGATCTTTCTGCAACTTTTCGATCTTAGCTCTCTTCTTACTTAGTTTTCTAGCCTTCTTCTCAGTGAGCTTCGTCTCAGTATTTCTTTTCCCATTCTGATTCTTATCTTCTTTTGACATAGAGACTTTGCACTATTGAGATTCTTTCCTAGGATTCAAGGGTAATACTTCTTTTTTATCTGGGCTAGGTATTTCAATATTTTGTGGGTCCTCTAGTGTTCTTACAACTTTGATATCTATGTCGCTATTGTTAAATAGTTGTGATATGTTCTCCTATTCTTCAATCAAGTGTGTGTTCCTTTTAGTTTTAAAATCTTTTAACTCTTGCTTCTTCTGCTCTAAGACTTCTTCTTCTTCCTTCCTTCTATCTTGATCTCTTTCAATCCAAGGTCTTCCTAGTAACATGGTAAATGGAGAATTTTCCTCAATAATTTAATGATGTCAAAATATTCTTTTGTCAAAGTTCCATTTGCATTCATAGGTATCTAAGTGAGCCTCCCACATAGGTTTATCATCTTTCCTAGGAATAATCCTATTCCTCCCAATAAAGGAATCATATCAGGCTTTCCTAAAAGTTCCCAAGTTCTTTCTGTCATAACATTCACCCATGTCTCCTTATCTATAACACATTCAACGTTGAAGTATCCTATTCTTGCTTCAATGCATTATTTTTCTTTGAATATCTCTGAGAATCTGACATGTCGGTGGTCATTCAAGGTTTCTCTCATTTGTAACAATACTTTCTCTGATTCTTTCTGGGATTTTTCCATAATCTTAGTTTCTGGATTTGCCTTAGGGTTTTCTTGGTTCAGATTCATTCTTTCAACTTTAGCAATCATTCTAGGGAAATCCAATACTTCATGGTACATAGATTTAGAACAAAGACAACTAGGTCTTCTGCCAGGGCATTCCTTAGCAAGATGTCTTGGTTTTCTGCAACTATAACAAAGGGTTAATCCTCTCTTTTTTTAAACTAATCCCCAACCCTTTTTTTACTGTGCGATAGGATCGTAGAAGCTAACCTGCAAAAATTTCTTTCTAGGATCTTGCATCCATTTGTTAGTCCAAATATTCTTTCTATGCATAGGAATAACATATATTTCACTATTCTTATTAGATATACTCATGTCAAACCTTATTTCATATACCGGTACCCTAGTTTTCGAGCTAGGACAGAATCTATCAAACATGCCTAGATCCATGCTTTAGAAACAAAATTTTCCACTTGTCTTACTTCTACAGAGCACAAAGCTTTCATATCTAGAAATTTTCACTATTCTTACCTTTATCAGAGCACAAAGCTTGCAAATATTACCTCTTTTCTTCAGATCTAACCTCTTTTCTTGGCACATATCTTCACAAGTCAAGAAGAATTCTACGCACTAGGGAAACAAATCTATGCACAAAGATTTCTCAGTTTCAGGTCGAATCTTTGCATAAAGCTCCTTCTTCCTCAATTCCCAAAAATTATAGTTTCAGTCCCGACAACGGAACCATTTATTGGCATAGGGGTAGACCCAGGGTTCAACGCTACAACAACGCACCAAAAAAACCCTAAATACTGGCCCTTTAGGCAACACCTGTGAAGTAGATGAAGTCTCACCCGAGGTAGAGGCAGGGGTGGTTGCAGGACTCATATGTCTACAGCCTTAGATGGGACATAGATCTGTGATTCAGTATTTAATAGAGAACTCAATAGTAAATCTTCATCAATATTTAACCAATATCTACTCCACAAATAAAACAGAGCATCACGACATTCACCTAGATATAATGTAGTTAAAAACTTATCATAAATAAATGGTTCATATCTAGCATATTTAAGCACTAAGCACATTCACCTATGTCAGATCCAGCATCCATATTCATCATAAGCACAAAGCATAAACATATCTATCTATCTATCTATATCAATAACTTAGCAGATAACACATAAATACACCAACACATCGCACAAATCAGAGCAACGCAACATATACATGGTTCACCCCCACCTTGGGGCTGCGTCCACCAAGTCTTCTTCTTTATTAGCTTCTTCAATCAGATACATGCACAGAACCATGAAATCCTTACTCCACATAGGACAGGAGATCTGTGCACCTCGCTAGATCCTCCTTCCTTGCGTTATAGCCAAAATCCCTTCACGGTCTGTTACAACCACTTGCACTTAGCTCTGCAAGTATCTCACAGTATGCACAAAGCCTTTACAATCCACACTTGCACTTAGCACAACATCACATAGATGCATCTTCCCCTTTTTTCTTACATCACCTAGACATCTATTTATATATTACAAAATAGGCCTAATCATGGGTAAACCAATGGGCCGACATTCCCATACTCGTTACATATTCCCAAATCCCAAAAAGGACCCAAAAGGGGGCCAAGATCCCGTGATCTCTACTTCATCTTCCGCTCTACCTTCAACAGGTTGTTGAAGTCCAAAATGGTCAAACTTGACCAAGGATCTCTCAAAACTTGGTCAAGGACCAACAATCGTTATTGTAGAGAGAGTTGTTGTAGCAAGTCGATATGTGTAATAATTTGTTGTATGACCTAAGTTTGTAAGTTGTTGAGCTAGAGAGGAATGGGTAGGGTGGATCTTGAGGGTTATATAGTAGGCTGAGGGTCCTGGTGTGATCTAGTCTACCTCATATAGATCTTACCCAACTAAGAAGAATTGCAACGTGCACAGTGCTGTAGATGCGGAAATACTATAATAAAAGAGCTGAGATCCATATCTTTGTGGACATATCCTAGGAGGGGGTGAACCACGGTAACACCTGTGTAATGAGATTGAATGCATGTGTGTCTTTATTTATTTTAAGTAAATATTTCTATACTGAATGAATGAGTTGTTATACTTCTTGCATAATCATGAATGGCAATACATGGTGTCTACAAGATATAATAATGGTTCAATATACATTTCTCATATCTCACACTCAATCCTAGGCTATAAACACATGAGTATTACAGCCACCCATTGAATCTATCTCAGGTGAGATTGCACAACTCATTCTCTGCGTTGTTTTGCCTTCTGGTTTACCAAGAGGGCCAATAGTTTTAGAAGCTTTGTTGGAAACCCGAACATACATGAACCCTAGGTTGTTAACCTCAGACAGTATATAAGAGAGAGTAAACCAACAAATGGTTTTGTTTTCGTTGGTAGGAACATGACAGGATTGAGTAGATACGAAGAGGCAGAGTAAAAGAAAGTAATGAGCTACTAGAAGGGGATGTTGAGACCATGGAATCCCACAAAATAAGAGATCTAAACTTGGTTAAGAACCAAAAAGATAGATTTTACACAGAAAGACAATAGAAACCCTAGAGTAACACCTCGCAAATATTTTGATAAATATGTGTTTAGTGATTTGCATGAAGTATTTTTCTGTGATTTTCCACATATATTGCAGGAATGGATAATAAGGTCGAAGGATAACCACACAACCAACTGGATTCAAAAGTTATATTGGAACCCAATACATATTGAGAAACTATAGCAGGTGAACAAAAAATTCACCTGCGCAGTAGATTTTTGTCTTGAAAGTATTGTGGCAGGTTTTATAACAGAGTTTGCAGTCGACACAACGAAGTCGTATAGCACAGTGGAGCGCGAGTTTCTACGTAGACCTCAAGGAAGGAACATCTGATGATTGTATACTTCTATTAAGATACTGCTATATAACAAAGGTGTACTGACAATGGAGTTAGACAACTAAACTTCCTTGTGTGCATGGGGGAAGGGGGGAAGCACTGACAGAAAGAGGAGAAATGGAAGGAGGAATGGATAAGGAAAAGAAGGAGGAACCCTTGGACCCAATCATGATGAACTATGACCATATCAATAAGATCATGGTGACAACTGGAAAGATGCATAGCAGTGTACCCTACCAATACATGGTGAATACCAGGAAGAGATCTGTAGCTGCGAGGGAAGGCCTGGCAAGTGATGAGGAAGAGGTAGAGGATATCTGGGTTGTGGATAAGATTGAGGAATTCATGTTGGCAACATATGAGAGGAAGATGAGAGGTCCAAGAATGGGAAGAGAAGACATCAATCTTATCCATATTAATGTCAATGTAGAACCCATAAACCAATGTGTGACTAATACACCAAAGAGAACACCATCGTTTAGACAACCAAAGTTTAGAAGCAGTCAGACATCGGGAAGTACATCTAAACAAGGAAAAACAACTGGAGGGACCAGTTCAGGTAGAACTGGTCAAGTATATACACCGCACAGAGGTAGTAGTCTGACAATCAGAATGGCAGGACACGACCCTACCATCAGGTTACCAAAATTCAAAGGTGAAGTGTCGGAGGACCCAGAAAAATATTTGTTAATCTATGAGAATATTTGGGAATAAAAATAGATCACAGACGAAGACACTAAATTGGCACAACTAGCGATTACATTAAGGGATCATGCACTGGATTGGTATATGAGTTTAGCTACAAATAATCCACTAGGGACAACCAGAATAATTGAAAATATCAAGAAACTGCTAATAAACGAATTCGAGAAGCTGAGTTCAGAGGATCAGTACATGAATGAGATGATTGAAATTAGACAAAAATAGGGAGAATGTGTATGGGATATTAACTAGAGATTCAAGCGACTAAAGGGAAAGTTAAAATATCTCATGAACTATATGCAACATTGACACCTATTTTTCAACTCACTTCTCCCACACTTAAAATACCCATTGTGACAACAGAAATTACATATGTAAGCAGAGGCTCTGCAGGTAGCCCTACAATTGGAAGAAAAATAGTATCAGCAAATGGACTTAGCTATCGAAGAATTGAAGGAGGATCTAAATAACTTAGCGTTTAAGATAAAATAGAATAAGATTAAGGACAAATGAGAAGTTGTTTGGTGTACCACATGCAGGACATAAGGACACCACAAGAACAAATGTCCAAAATTCGTGCAGTATATGGCAGCAAGAGTGCCAAATCTATTACCAGCAGGAGGAATATGGTGCGAAATTTGCAAGAAACCAGATCATGATCCATATCACTGCACGATGATGCAAAAATACCAGACAACCCCAAAAAGTTCATATTGCAACTTTTTCAAGTCAGTAGGCCATGACGACAAAGATTGTAGAAATATGGAGTTGATGCAAGAAAGGACATCAAATGCATATAGAGTGCAGGAAGAAATGATGATTGCACAAGCCGCACCACAGTTTAATCAAGTTCTAGCTCTTGCAGGCCACAGTTTAATCAAGTTCTAGCTCCATACAACACTACGTAGCCGTAGTATAATACTACACAGGAACCATATAATACTGCACCACCATAGTACAACACATCACAACCTCATTACAATACCAAGAAGTATAATCATACGCCTCTGTTTAACGTGTCGAGAGGAGATCAAACAGGCTATAGAGGTGGAGGACGAGTGAGAGGATATTTTAGATGAGGCATAGAACCAGTGGTATGTCACAATTTCCAACAACTAGGACATTATGCAAGAGAATGTCCAATTCCACGAGCAGCTTGCATGTATTGTGTCACATCAGACCATGATATAGAGGAATGTCTGACACTATTAGTAAATATCCAGGAAAAGAGGAACCAAAAAAACCAAAATGTTTAGTGTATTTCAGCCGAATCAAGGGAGGAAGGATGAAACATCAACACAGTTACCTACAGAGGAGCTAAAACAGGACACAACGTAGTCCGACAAGAGCCAGCAAAAAATCAATGGGTGAAGAGGAACATCGAACCAAGGAAAAAGTTTGTCATACATAATGAGAAGGAAATATTTAAGGAATCCAAACAACAATTTTAGAAGGAAGACATGGCATCGACTTCAACTTCGCAACAAAGAAAGGAAGCACCAGAGTACGAGATGCCTCCACTATTGGATCATACCAATGAAGTACAACCCATGGGACAAGTAAGTACAATCAAAGGCTTTTTTCAATCATGTGTAAAGGTATTAAATAATCCATCATATGTGAAAATATTGCAAAACATACTAAAAAAATGTAGCATTGAGATGAAAGGAAAACTAGAACCAAAAACATTCAATCACCTACATACAAGGAAAATAATGAGTAGGGAGTTCAGACTGAATGCCAACATCAGATATTTCAATATCGGAGATATCATACTGGATCTAGGATCTGAATTAATGTATTACCAAAGAATACTTGGAAATGCATGGGAGAGCCCACATTAGGATATTCACTTGTTCAATTGAAACTGGAAAACCAAGATAGAGTCCTACCAATCGATATACTGAAAGGAGTGACAGTAGAACTAGATGGAGTTTGCACTAAAGCATATTTTGAAGTCATTGAAATAGTGGAAATCACAACACCTTACCCAACATTGCTTGGTCTAAATTGGGCATTTGACAACTAGGCCATAATCAACTTGAAGACCAGGAAAATAAAATTTGAGGCGAGAGAATATAGGGTCATCGGGCCATTAGATCCATTGGAAGAGGAGAGGTTTGTAGAACCTACTTTCCTAGAATTAGAGGAAATCAACGAGTTGTATAAAACAAATGTGCATGATGAGGATTACGTGAACCCAACTCTAGATGTGATACTTAGTTGGCGAAGCATTACTTCATGTGCAATAGACTCAGATACCAGTTTAGAGAACTAGAAACAAAGTCTACATGAAGTATCCACGAGAATATGTGCACGAATAGACTGCATAGTAAAATGGGTAGGCACGTAAATAAGGGAACCGCCCAGTTTCCATGGAATAAACGATTTGGAAACATTCTTATCATAGTATGAAGATGAATTTTTAGAGAATCAGATACTATTAGCACTTGATATAGCACTCAAGGCCACACCTACAAGATGGTGGGGCACACACAAAAATACAATCACATATTAGTACTAATGTAAGAGGTTATTGCGCATAAGGTTCAGCGTAGAATAGAAAAACAACAAGAAATAGAGGTACGATGGACAGGGGGCACCAACTAAACACTTGGAGAAGTGTATAACACTGTGGAAAATGAAACCCCCAAAGGAATGGCCTCATCATTTCATACACACTCTAGAGAGCATACCAGCAAACTGGCATACATACCAGGAATTTTGCAAGGGAACTGCAACCTGGACAACATTGCAACATAATTTTACAGTCACTTTTTCATTTTAACATAAAAACCCCAACATAGATGTATCTCTCAAACAAGAGGAGTGATATTCATAAAGGAACCAAAATTCGAGCTCATAACAGAAGAGAAAAACTGGAACAAACAGATAGTTAGAAAACTGTTGTCATGTTACCATGTGTAAGAGGAAGCACCAGATGAAAACAATCCATGCGATATTCAAATCAAAGATGTAGAAGGTGAAAGAGAAGTGGAGGGACCACCTATAAAATCATAATTTATTGTCACACCGATCAAGGTAAATAAATTTAACATTGGGACAGTTGATCATCCCAAAATGCCTAGCAATGGAGATTACTAGGATGAGAAAATAGTAGAAATCATAACAGAGTTACTACATGAGTACAATGACTTGTTTCCAAAAACATTTACAGAGATGAAGGGTATAGCCGGAGAGCTAGGAAAAATGGATATACCACTCAGAATCGAAGTGAGATTGACTAGAAAATGACCATACAGACTGAACCTAATATATAAGAAGAAATTCAAAGTTGAGATCAACAGGATGCTCGAAGCCAAAATCATAGAACCGGTCAAAGAATCAGAATGGATAATCTTAATGGTAGTGCAGGATAAGAAATAAGGAGGGATAAGGATATGCGTCGATTTGAGGAAGTTGAACGATGCATGCCTACATGACCCATTCCCTATACCTTCCATGGATGAAGTGTTAGAGAATGTAAGTGGACATGAAGCTTACTCATTTACCAATGGATTCTCAAGATACCATCAGATCAAGATAGCACAGGAAGACAGATACAAGACCATGTTTGCAATATAATGGGGATCCTACCAGTACACAGTCATGCCGTTTGGACTGAAGAATGCACCAACAATATTTTCCATAGTATTCATTGCCGCATTTAATGAATTCATCCACCAGTTTCTTGAAGTATATCTGGATGATTGGACAGTCTATAGTTTTTTTAAAGACCATGTAGAAGTCTTACCACTGATGTTAGAAAGATTTAAGCAGTTCCATAAATCATTGAACATAAAGAAATGCATATTCAGAACACCGTTTTGGATACTATTGGGCCATATAGTATGCAAACAAGTTTTATTAGTAGATCCTACAAAGATTGCAGTAATTGTTAACTTACCACCACCAAAAACAGTCCATCAACTAAGAGTGACGTTGGGACACACAGGATACTAAAGGAAATTTATCAAAGGGTATGCACAAATTACTGCACCCATGGAAAAGATGTTAAGAAAGGATACAAAGTTTCAGTGGAATGACGAGTGTCAACATGGTCTGAATACCCTGAAGGAAAATATGGTCATCTCACCAATATTAGTATCTCCAGACTGGGAGAATACATTCCACATGCATGTAGATGCATCATCCATAATACTTGGAGCTATCTTAGTGCAGCTGGGAGTGAGTGACTTGGATCACCCGATTGCATTTGTGAGAAGGAAACTATCAGAATCAGAGCAGAACTATAACACTACAGAGAGAGAAGGCCTAGTTATGGTCTACACACTACAAAATTTTAGACATTACTTATTGGGGAAACACTTTAAGATGTTCAAAAATCACTCAACCCTCAAATACCTAGTCAACAAGCCAGTGTTATGGGGGAGAATCTGTCGATGTGTTTTCATAGGGGCATACCCAGGGTTTAGTTCTAACAGTGCACCAACAAGCCCTAACTATTGGCCCTTTCAGCAACACCTGCGAAGCAGATGCAGTCTCACCTGGAGTAGAAATAGAGGGTTGTAGGACACATGTGTCTACAACCAGAGGAAATGCAAAGTGAATCCAGGACCACACATAAAGAAAACTAGATATTGTTTACCACTCTTAAGCTTAACTCGCAAGTTATATCTCATATCTAACACAACGATGCAATAACAGTATACTAGAAATAAAAGAACACAACATCAACCACAAAGACAAAAATATTTTTGTGGTTCACCCTCTCCCTAGAGCTCTGTCCACAGAACTACGTTTCTTGATATATTAAATGGAAACATCCAGTTCTATCTATGCACTTAACTTGTAGATCTCTCTCTCTTTCTCTCTTTCTCTCCCCTCTCTGTGCACCCAACTGCAGGGTTGATCTTTGCACCCAACTGAAGATCCACAATACAAGAATTCTCTTACAATATGATACTCCTCTCACACAACTACAATAATCAACATTATAAAAAACAACAACAAAACCAACCATAGTATCAATGAACCTCTCTTAGGTCTTCTTAGACCTTTATTTATACATTACATGCTAAAAGTCTAGGTGTCCAAAACCATAGATCCAAAACCCTAGGTGCCTAAACCCTAGGTCCAAAACCCTAGGTGCATAAACCCTAGGTCCACTTGACCCCCATTTTTAGTGCTTCACCAACCTGTGCTTCCTTATTTTCCGCAAGGTGCTCCAAAGCACTCATTGATGTCTTTTTCTGCTTCCTGATTTTTCCACAATCCATCTTCTTTACTGATCTGTCTTCCTTGATCTTCTCTTCCAATGGTTAGCTTTCCCTTACTTCTCTCCTTCTTTTCTACTTCTTTAACCACTTCAACCCCTCCTTGGTTTATGTGCCTTCTGCATAGTTCATACTTCACCTTTCTTCCTTAATACTAACTTCCTTACTTAAGGCCCCCAACTCTCACCTGTGACTTGTCCTGAGTCACTGCAAGAGTGAACCTTTTGTATCACTTCGACTGTAGACTACGCGGAGTAGCCTGTGCTTTCTGCTATGTCCCTCCCTGTTGTGTGTAGACTATCTTTTCTGTGTCTGGTACCCAGTTTCAACTACACTTGGTACCTAGACCCTTCTTTCTCTCCTTTTACTGAGAGTTGTGAGGCAGTAGGTTGTCATGATACAATTTCAACTGGATCCCATTTAATAAACCTTCCTTCCATTCTCCATTCAGGCTCTTCAACTATCCAACTCCACCTTCTATAACATAGGCAACCTCATATGGCCCAAGCCAATGTGTCCTGAACTTCCCTCGATGCTTCATGAACTTGTCGTCATATACCAATACCGGATCTCCTTGATTTAATGATTTCTTCTTGATATGTCTGTCATGGTAGGCCTTTTCTCATTCCTTCTATACCTGTTGATGAAATCCTGCAATAAACCTATCTTCCTTTAGTTCTACCAATTGCGCAAGCCCATCTTTAACATTGCCATTGTCATCCATATCTGTAAATGCTGCAATTCTTAAACTAGGAACCAAGTATTCCATAGGTACCACTCTTCCAAGACATAAACTAACTTAAAGGGAGTGTGCATTGTCATCTTCTTTCAAGTGATTTGATAAGACCATAAAATTGCTGACACTCCCAAATCCCAATCATCTATGTTCACACTGCAAATATTCATCAGTGCGGTCTCCAAGATCTTATTGAAAGCGTCACCTGTACCATTCTCTTATGGGTGGTAGGGTGTGTTGTTATGATGGTGGACTTCAAATTCCTAAATAAGGGCTTCAATAGTCCTATTAATAAAATGTGTGCATTGATCACTCATAAGGATTTTTGGGCATCCAAATCAAGTTATGATATCATCAAATATGAACCGCGTAACTATAGTTGCACTATAGTCCTTAACTTCTCTTGCTTCTTCCCATCTAATCAAATACTATGTCATAGTGATGATGTATCGAGCTCCTGTGAACTTTCCTGGTGGGTTGATAGGTCCCACAAAATCAATGGACCATTTCTCAAATGTCTATAAAGTTAGATGAGGTGCTAAAATCATCTCATCTCTTCTGGAAGGTTTCCCAACTCTTTGGCATATATCACAGGCTCTGTATTATTCCTTAGCATCTTTGTGTAAAGTGGGCCACTAGAGGCCAGCTCTAAGAACATTTTGTGTTGTTTCTTTCCCTGCATAATGTCCTCCTGTGATGTCATCATGTGCTTCTACCAAAATCAATGATCTTTCTTCCTCCATAACACATATCCTAAAGATCTCATCAAGTCCTATCTTATATAGTTGTCCAACTATAAGTGAAAAATATGCATCACGAACTACCAGTTGTTTCTTTTGAATAATTGTATATTCACAGGGTGCCATTCTTGTAGATGGGAGCTAGACTATCTCAGTGAAGTGATCATCAACTTTTATGATGGACAACAACTATGCATCTGGTAGTGTATCCTTCAAACTGGCAGGTTCCTCTCCATGTTCTAACCTAGACAAGTGGTCAGGTCCCTTGTTCATTCTCCCTGGCTTGACCACAACCTCAAAATCATATTCCTAGAATAATAGTAGCCATTTGCATATTCTTCCCCCCAACAATGGCTTGTTGACTAAGTATTTCAACACAGAGTTATTAGTGAACATCTTAAAATGTCCTCCCAACAAGTAGTGTCGAAACTTCTGCAACACATACACCATAGCTAATCCTTCTCTTTCAGTGGTAGTGTAATTTATCTTAGCTGTAGAGAGCTTCCTGCTAGCAAAGGCTAGTGGGTGGTCAATATCTACTTCTCTTGGTTGTGCTAACACTTCTCCTAATGCAATAGATGAGGCATCTACATGAACATGGAATTCCTTACTCCAATATGGGAAAACCAAGATAGGCATGGTAATCATTTTCTGCTTTAGTGTGTCGAAGCTCTGTTGGCATTCCTCTGACCATTGAAACTGACAATCTTTCTTTAAAATATTCTCCATGGGTTTTGTTATCTGTGCATATCCCTTGATAAAATTTCTGTAGTATCCAGTATGTCCCAGTGCATTGTGTAATTGTATAACCGAAGTAGGAGGAGGTAGATCAACAATGATGAAAATATTGGAAGGATCTACCAATAGCCCTTGATTACATACAATGTGTTCCAGTTATACTCCAAAAGGTGAAAGGAATATTCACGTATTCAAGTTCAAGGCAATCTAGCATTGCCTGCACTTATCCAACATTAGTCTCAAACATTCTATATGATTTTTCAATAAGCTAAAAACAGTCTGATCATAAAAATATGCTTCCAAAAATTTATGTAAAAATTCCTTGAATGCTTTGACCACCACCCTGGAAAATATGGTTGGTGCATTATTCAATCCTAAAGGAATCACAGTTTACTAGAACGACCCTCATTATGTTACAAATCTAGTTGTATGGAGATCTTCCTTAGCAATTATGATCTTGTGATCACCTAAAAATCCATCTATGAATGAATAGACCTCCTGACCTCCTACATCATCTAGAAATTCATCATTAAAGGGTGTAGGGAAGGGATCATGTAGGCATGCATCATTCAGCTTCCTTGTATCTACACATATTTTGATCTCTCCTGACTTCTTAGCCTAGATCACCATAGGGATAGTCCATTCTGATTCGTCAACACATTCTATGATTCCTACTTCCAACATTCTGTCTAATTCAATCTTAACTTTCTCCTTATACTTGGGATTTAGTCTATAGGGTCTCTGCTTGACTGGCCTTGCATCCAGTTTCAAAGGGATCTTCATTTCTCCCATGGGCCCTTTAATTCCCTTCATGTCTATGAACTTGGTTGGAAACAAGTCCTGGTATTCATGTAGTAACTTTGTAATCTTATCAATAGTGGAATCATCCCAATAATCTCCAACATTAGCCAACTTAGGTGTTTTCTCTGTTCCAATATTAACTTTCTTGATTTTAATTGTCTGTCCAATGAAAGGTAGTTCATTCCCTGGCCCTTCTATGTCTCTTTGTCCTTCAGTTTCTACAATGTTCACATTCCTAGGATCATCATCTTCATCGGCATTGATATTGTAGAAACCCTATAATTTCTGAAGAGGTGTAGTCCAGTCATCTTCTCCTTTATCCAAAGGGAGTTTATGTGCCTCCTCAACAACTTTCTATCTTACAAATTGTAAATCCTGATCTACTGTGGGGTACTGAATTTCAAATAAAAATGTAGTTATAAAGTTTTGAGTCATACCGTACCAATCTGAAGTGGTGAGGCGTAGTTCTGCTTGAAGATACCAATTGATAGGCATTGTGTCCAAAGTGTTAATGAAATTATTCACCCACTGTTATTTAGGAATGATGCTCCATGCCTCCTCACAACTCTGCACATGGTTGTTACACATTATTTTGGTCACCCTGATCATGATTACATAAACATGCGATCAGGTTCCTAATATAATCTTTTGCCTAAGAAAAACAACCTCTTTCCACCCTTGCAAGATGAATTTTTGGAAGGTCGTCGTAAGATTCTCCTTTTACATAGTGCAGAAATCCATGATTTCTACATACTGCACTATAGCTAGCCTATAGGATTTCCGCAGGCTTTTATATAGGCAGGTTGCAGCGACACTTTAAAACTAAAAAAGGAAAGAAGTTCTAGCAGCTTCTAGAAGTGGAATCTTCTGGAAATATGAGTTGGCGTCTATATGGTTACGATCCTACTGAATTATCTAATTTGATGGGATCATCCTCATCTCTTTAACCACTTCAGCTTCTCCTATATAATGATAGGCTTCTCATGGAAAAGGTTAGAGGTACAAGCATAAAGAAGCATAGAGACTGAAGAAAGAACATGCTGAAGACTGTGTGAAGAGTCCTATTTCAAGTGATGCTTGAGGTCTCCATTCATCCATCAAGATTTTGAGAGAAATCTTCATGCAAATGTCGGAATAGATGTATGTGTGTTTTATAACAAAGGGCAACTGAAATGGAACTTGCAACATCAAGGTGATTCGGTTGTATCTTCTACCTTTCATTAATATAATACGGTGACACGTCTCTTTCGCATAAAACGATTGATATTTTATTACATGACTCCTTGATCATATGTTTAGGTTGTCATTGAATTTCAATATTGCTTCTTTCATGTTGGTTGATTTGTGCTATTGCATATCTGATCCCATAGGAACATCGGAGTAAGGAAGGATCAACAAAGACATAAGGAATCGGGTATGCTATCTATTCCTTCTTTAGTAGTTAAAACCAATGATTGAAACCTAGGGAAAGCATCGTGTTCCGTATTTTTTTGTTCTATATCCAAGTGGATATAGGGGGATTAGTTCATGTCCACATCTATCGATTTACCCATTAACAATGTTCCTTCAGAAAACTCTGACCTGTGTATCAAACTTCGCATCCTTCGACTTGGTCTGAAAAGTTCATTGTCATCAAAGTGCAACATTGTACCCACTCCGCAATGTTATTCTTGTGTGTTCCCCACCATCTTGCTGGAGATTATTTCAAGGCTTCATCAAGTGCCAACAACCTCTGTTGTACTGGGATAATTTCTTCAAATTCCAATAAGAATGTTTCTAAATGATTTAAACCATCAAATGTGGGCAGATTACTTACTTTTGTGCCAATCCAACGAACTTCCCTGGTCAAACTAGCACACCTCTATGAAAAAAATTCATACATTATGTTCTTCCAGTTCTCCAATGATTCTTCTGAATCTAATGAGCATGCACCTTCACTTTTCTAGCTTAAATTTCCTTCTGACGTAGGATTAATGTAATCCTGTTGTCTTGCTGTCAATTTATATATATTCTCTAGTTCATAAGAACGGTATTCTTCTCTAATAGGTTCTGTGTATCTGTGACCTTCATCAAGATCAAGAGGTGCAATGACCCTAAGTCCATCACCTTCAAATGTTATTCTTCTTTTCTTTAGGTCAACAACAGTCGAATTGTTGAAAGCCCAATCAATGCCCAACAACACAAGATAAGGACAACTATCATCAACTATCTTAATCACTTCGAAGTATGTAAACGTCCATATCCTGTCGATGTCCATAGGGACATGCTCCAGTCTCCCAAATGGGCTTACTGCCTACTGAATAGCCATCCTGAGACTAATAGGAGAGTAAATCACCTTAGGTTTTCCCATCAGTGCCCAGGTCTACTTCGTCATAACATTGAGTTATGATCCCAAGCCGAGGACCACATAATTTATGTCATAGTCTCCAACCTGAGCATTAAGGTGTAGTTCCTTGTTTTTCCTTCCCTTTATAGATACTTGGTGTACTTATTTATTTACTAGAGGATATACCCTTCTGATCTCATATTGTCTAATAGAGTGTCGTAGTTCTTGCACATCTCTTTCATCCTTAATCAAATTAATAAAAGTATATAAGAAATCCATAAGCTTGATTACCTCTTTTCCTTCTCTGGGTGAGGAATGCTGATCAAATTCTAGAGGCATTCCACATTCTTTCACTTCTGGTTGTGCCTTAGATGAAGAAGATTGTCCTTCTAGAAATTCTTTCCTTTCGTCCTCAAACGTATGCCTCTCTCTCTTTGGGTCAAACAACTGTGCCTTCTCTACAGCTCTTTTGATCCCTGATCCTTCTGCAGTCTTTCCTGGAGTCAGCTTGTCTTCTCTTGTAACAACGCCTCCCCTAGTGATAAAAACAACTTTGGGATCCTCACCGTGAGGTTCTGTTGATATTAATTGTACTTATTGGTTTCCTCCTCATCTCTCCTGAAGTTTCACCAACAATACTAGACAATATTCAATAACATGTTCGAATACAAGGGTTCTAACAGTCCCTTTCCAAGTGACCTGGCTGGGCACATTTATAACAAATGATATTACCTCGACCTCGACCCATGCCTCCTCCTCATCCTCTTCCTATGAATCCACTATGAGGGTTGAATTTTCCTCTTCCTGGAGAATTAAACTATGTAGCATTTCCCTCCTGCTGCATCTCTCCTTGAATCCTATATGTGTATATTGACCTTTCATGCAAGAGGTCATAATCCCTACAGTCCTTCTCAGCATGCCCCACAAATTTATAGAATGTTTAGTAAAGGCTGTTAGATGTCTGGACATATTTTTGCATCTATTAACATTCACTAGGGTGATGTCTATTTCTACATACCTCACACCAGGGTAGAGTAACCTGCTTCAAAGGGCTCAAAGCTCCATAGGCCAAGTATTTTTTAAATAAATAAGGGACAATTCTTCTTGTTATGGCCCTCTAATTTTCATCTCATACACCGAATGCCTTCTCTTTTATGTTTTCCCTTTTCTTTCTTCATATCTTCAACCTGAAAAGATAAGCTAGTTAGCTAACTCAAAATTTGACTCATACCCAAGTTGGATTATCCCATAGGGTTTAATTCTAGTTTCATGGAGATCTCCAGTGCCTCAGCCTATGAAGTGACCTTCTATTGCATCAGAGGAACTCTAATGTGTGGTAAGAGGGAAACAATGAACCATTCCTTATTCTGCTCATATGGAATCTAAAAACTCAAATGGCCTATCAAGGTCTTAAACCTCTGATAAAACTCCCAAATAGGTTCATCTACTCTCTGCTTGATTTCTTTCAGTTTTCTAATGCACTGCGAATCCAACTTGGGTTTCTTGAATTATGCACTCAATGGAGTCTTGATATCGTTCAAAGGTTTAGGTTGTAAAACTCCTTTAACAAACTTCATGTACCATCTTAGTGCATGGTCCCTCAAGGTGGTACTAAAATGAGCTCTCTTAACAGCTTCATCATTAACTTCCTTAATAATCTAGACATCTTTTCATAAGAACCAATGTTGATCAGGATCTTCAGATCCATCTCCTCTAAATATAGGTAGCCTCATTTCATCTGCCATAGATCTTCCTAGGTTTCTTTACTGAGTATGTACTGAACTATTGGTAACAGTGCTCTAAGTGCTCTGATAACTCTGCCTGCTCTGGTTACTTCATGCTTCTAAAACAACAGGAGGAGTAATAGTACTTACTTCGACCGTAGGCGTAGTCCCTGAAGTTCCTGATTCTTCTCGAAGAGGTTCTTCAGTATTCCCTTCCTCTATCCAAGCAGACTCTGAATATTCCTTGTTCAATAATTCTTCTTCTTCTCCATTATAGAACCCTCTGTTCTATGTCAGTGTCTTGTGACTCTACTCAAACAGGTTCACCAGATGAACCTCTCTGAATGATATCCCACTGCATGTATGTCTGACCTCTGTATTGTTGTCGCTGTCTGAGTTCTTGAACATTATATTTTCAATTCGACTGATTACTGTATCTTCAATATGTTCTTCTCATGCAATAACATTTTGATCTTCAACTTCAAAAAGTGAAAAAAGTTTCATCTAGGTCCCTTAAATAAATATCTCTCTGCTTGGCTATATAACTCTACTCTGTCAATATAAAACTCAGTAATGTACCCTCCAATAGTGATATCAAACCAATGATCTACTACTCTTGACATGATGTTATCAACTCTCTTGACCTTATTGATCAACACCGACGTCCAAACCATAGGTGGTCTAGCTCTGATTTCAAACTAGGTATCTGCTAATCTGGCTAACCACTCGTATAGCTCCTTATGAACTCCAAAAAAAATGTTGTGTATATCAATAAAGATATACCTTCCCAACCAGTCCTCTGTACTAATGCTAGGGTTCTTTTTCTGAGCTTTGGTGAAGTCCCTCTCTTTTTCTTCTATCCACTTCTGAATCTTTGTCTTTGATGGAAACCACCTTGAAATTCCCTCAAGAATATCTCGGTCCTAACAATAGAACCATTTGTTGGCACAGGGGAAGACCTAGGGTTTAGTTCTAACAACTCACCAACAATCCCTAACTACTGGCCCTTTCGGAAACACCTACGAAGCAGATGTAGTCTCACTCAAAGTAGCAATAGGGGGTTGCAGGACACGGGTGTCTACAACCAGAGGAAATGCAAAGTGAATCCAGGATCAAACACACATCAAACTAGATATTATTTACCACTCTTAAGCTTACCTCACAAGTTATATATCAGATCTAACAAAACAATGCAATAATAGTATAACAGAAAGAAAATAACACAACATCAACCAAAGAGACAACAATATTTACGTGGTTCACCCTCTCCCTGGGGCTATGTCCACAGAACTATGTTTCTTGATATATAAAATGGAAATGTACAGTTCTATATATGCACTTAGCTTGCATTTATCTCTCTCTTTCTCTCTTTCTCTCCCCTCCCTACACACCCAGCTGCAGGGTTGATCTTCACACCCAGCTGAAGATCCACAATACAAGAATTCTCTTACAACACGATACCCCTCTCACAAAACAACAATAATCATCATCAACAAAAACAACAACAACAACAACCATAGTATCAACAAACCCCTCCCGGGCCTTCTTAGACCTTTATTTATACATTACATGCCAAATGTCTAGGTGTCCAAAACCCTATATCCAAAACCCTAGGTGCATAAACCCTAGGTCCAAAACCCTAGGTTCCTAAACCTTAGGTCCACTTGACCTGTGTTTTCAGGGCTTCACCAGCCTATCCTTCCTTCTTTTCCATGAGGTTCTCCAAAGCACTCGTGATTTATTTTTCCACTTGCTGAGTTGTCCATGATCCATCTTCTTTGTTGATCTGTCTTCCTTGATATTCTCTTCCAATGGCTAGCTTTCCCTTACTTCGCTCCTTCTTTTCTATTTCTTTAACCACTTCGACCCCTCCTTAGTTTATGTGCCTTTCATGGAATTTGTACTTCGCCTTTCTTCCTTAATCTTCGCTTTCTTACCTAACCAAGGGCCAACATGATGGTTACCACTATTTCAAGAATTTGACTTTGAAGTAATAGTTAAGCCGGGAAAATTGAATGCAAGACTTGACCACCTATCAAGAGGCACAAATGGAGAAGAGCCTATGAATTTAGAAGACAACTTCTCAGATGCACAATTATTCTTAGTCTAGATTGCTGATGAATACTTCATAGATAGCATTCAGTAATTGAGCACGGGTACTGCACCGCAAGAATATAACACCGCACAAAATAAAAACTGGGTAGTCCGCATCGCAGACTATCAATTGATTGCAGGACACTTATACAAAATGGGTGCAGATAGCATCTTGTGAAGGTACGTGTTAGAGCATGAAATACCAAGAGTCTTAACAAAATCCCATAAGGGAATAGAAGGAACAAAGGCAAAGCTACCACACAGAAGATATTGCACATAGGACTATGGTGGTCAACGATTCATAGAGACTCGAAGGAGTATTGTTAGAGATGTGATGTCTATCAAAGGGTAGGTAAACCCAACAAAAGGGACAAAATTCCATTACAACCACAAGTAATATTGCAGGCATTCTATAAGTGGGCAATAGAATTTGTGGGACCAATAAACTCACCAACAAAAAGAACAGGAGCTAGATACATTGTCACCATGACAGAGTACCTAACAAGATGGGTGGAAGCCACACTAGTGAAATATTGCAGCGCAAAAACAACAACACACTTCTTATTTGAACAAGTGATCACTAGATTTGGATGCCCAAGAGTTTTAATGAGAAACCAAGGCACGCACTTCATAAACAACACCATCAACGCTATGACTGAAGAGTTTGAAGTCCATCATCAGAAGAGAACACCATATCACCCATAGGAAAATGGAACGATGGAAGCATTGAACAAAATTCTCGAGAATTCGTTGACAAATATTTGTAACGTCAATAGGGATGACTTGGATCTCAAATTACTAGTAGTATTATGGTCCTACAGGACTACATGAAAAAAATTGATAGGGCACACACCATTTAAACTGGTCTATGGCCAAGAAGCAATGGTTCCATTAGAATTTTTAGTACCAATCTTGCACATAGCAACAATTACACATATGACAGAACGAGGTGTAGTGCAAGAGAGACTAAATCAGTTAATGACCATGGAGGAATACTAGATATTAGTAGGGTTCCACCAACAAGTTCAAAAAGAAAGGGAAAAATTTTGGCATGATAGACACATCAAGAAGAAAACTTTCAAGGAAGGAGATCTAGTATTAGTGTATGACATCAAATCATTTCAGCACCCAGGAAAGATAAGAATGCACTGGCTAGGATCGTACGAAGTAAAATATATCATATATGGAGGAGTTGTACAATTGAGATACTTATCAAGAACAAAATGCAGAGGGATGATCAATGGGAGTCGACTGAAGTTGTACAAGGACAATCAACCACCCACTGTGCAGTAAAAAAAAAAAAATAGTATATCAAAAATAACCAACAGAGGCATAACGTGCCGAAGACAGAAAGGGAATGCATAATTAGGAACACAAACTTGGTGAGGAGAAGGAAAATGACCATGTAAAAAGGGAAACAAGAAGGAAACAAAAATACAACAAAAGCAGTACGAAATGAAGGAGTTAGGAGGAATTGAAGGCCGGAAAGAACCTATGGGACACCACATTAATCATGCCAACTACAGACGACAAGGTAGAGTAATGGAAAGTATGAAAGAATTGGAGGTGTATTGAACCGATAATTAATGAAGCATCCTCGACAAGCTTCATGTGAAGCCCATACAATAAAGAGACGAGGGAGAAAAGAGTCCTTTTGCAAAAAGAGAATAGACAGAGAGTGATAGAGGCTAAGGAGAACATAGCGAAGTTCACATAGGTAACAGACACCATTCAAACTCAGCAAACGTTCGACATTCACCACCATGGAACCACCAAAGCAAGCGAAAGTAAGCCAAACTGCTAGACAACCCAGAGTTAGAACCGGGTAGCGGGTACAATTGGAAGAAGGTAAACATCGACCATCGGAGATTGTCAATATTGATGAAATCCTATCCCTAGAATGAACATTGATAAATCCCACACCTTTATCAGAAGAAACCCAATAGCCAACACCAGAGGGAATGGATATAGATAAACCGGTAGAGGTAGAGGAGCAGCAGAACCAGGACGCATAAACTCTGAAGGAGGTGCAACCAGAGAACATCAAAGCAGCTCTGAGAGTCAATGGAATGACGATGAATAAGGAAGCAACAATCGAGCCAGACGAATCTCAAACCACTATGTCAGACCACCCACTGGAAGGCACTATAGAAGATGTCATAGGCTACCCATAATGGTATTTCGAAGTACAAATGGGATTCATTGGAACCTCGATGTATCCACCTTTGAAGAAATACAAGAAGCAGGTACCTAGGTCACCTTGCAATGAACCTGTCGCAACCCTCATTCTACCGCGTATACTAGATGGGGTATGGGTGGAATCAGGATTTCTAGGGAAAATTAACAAGATAAAATACTCATACCATGATGTATTAGACACATACAAGTTCCTATAATTTACAAAGAGATCATACTTAGAGAATCTGATCTTAAATCTGATTGGGAAATCGATCGATCAACCACTCCAATGGGAAACAAGGTTGGAGAAAACAAGAATTTTAGGTCTGTTGGATCTACCCCATTTTGCTAGAGGTCAGTACGAAAGCAGGCGCGTCAAATAGTTGTTAGCAGTCACACATGGAGGGGACATATGGTTGGACAAGCTCGTCTCAATATGCATAGATCTTGCTATGAACATAATAGGGTTTCCATCCTAGGGCATGGATCCCGCGCAGTTTCTTGACGAAAAATCCAAGGAGAAAGCACTAGCGGAAGATATGAAGAAGAAGTATGGCACTGACAGGGGGACATGAGGAATCATTATCAAGAGGATCAATGATGTCACAACACAAATGGGTGCAAAAATCGTAGCTTGTAATATGCTAAGAAAATGTCACAGGGAGGAAGTTCTGGCTGGGGTTGTCGCAGTTGCAACTCAGTGTGCCGAGGGCACCACATGTTGATTAAGGTTGGTTGTCATTGATGTCAACCCTTGAAGAAATCCCCATAGCACAAAGGTTTGGGTAATGGACCCAATATTATTTGATGTAAATATGACTCATTATTGTTTTTTCATGGTTGATAAGAAGTAAATATGGATGAACTCCAAAGTGGTCCCCTTATAGTGAAATCCCTCACGGGAAGACACTTTGCGAAGTAAGAGAACCCACGATTAATTGTGGAATAATGAGATGAAGGAAAATGAATTTTTTAGTGAAACTATCCTATATGTATAGTTCTTTTCATGCCATTTTTGGTGGTATGTATAACGTCACATAACTCCTCACGGTTAGAGAGTTATGACCATGTGAAGTTGGAGAACCCAGGTTTGGGTAATGGACCCAAATTTGTTTGATAGATAACGGTATGATTTTTTCTATATTTGAAGGTAAATACTATTCTAGATGGATATTACATGTCATTCCATTTCTGGTGGTATGTGGAATGTCACATAAATCCT